>JAQFZW010000042.1:0-149981 GCA_034687055.1 Heteromurus nitidus | reverse complement strand
TCATCTTGCTCCGGAAGAATGACCTACATAATATATAATATAATAATATATAATATAACCTAATTTTCGAAACCTAATTTTCGAAACCTAATTTTCGAAACTGATACCGACCTCTGTCTGTTGGGACGACGATGAACTTGGTGTTTTTACGAAGATTATATTGACATGTTTATCTCCTCCTGGAACACGGACGGTACGGGCTTGGCGGTCTTCAGGTTCATCGGGAGCGACATGCACGTACACGTGCCTAATTAGAAAATTTTAACAGTAGGGATTAAAGACTTAAAAGGATTGAAAACAACGACGTCTTATAAACCTTAAAAAGGTTTGGCTCGGTTACTTGAACACTTGTGGTTGGTGCTGTTCCTGTGGGGGTCCAATTGGAGCATGGGGTTGAGCTGGAGCTCCGTACGATTGATACCCTTGAGGTTGAGCGTAAGCAGCGGCCACAATGGCTAAGAAAACCTTTAGAAATAAACCAATTCACTAGGTTGACGAAATCACTGGAAATCACATTCAAATTTTCACATTTTTGCTCGGAAATCTTACCGCGAGGACCTTCATGTTTGATTAGATGGAGAAATTATAGATTTGTATTAAATACAAAAGAAATAGTTTTTGCTGAATGAATGTTTTTTTTGGAGTTGTGATTAGAACTGTTGTTCGAACACTGCTGCCATTTCGGAGTTTCACAGACCTTTTTATATATCAAGGGCTCAGATAAAGGGAGACATGGACAAATATAAACGCAGTCACACGTCCCTTTCGTCCAACGCGAGCGAACCCTTCTCGCCATGTATTTTCGTATACGAAAATGTGTGAAAATAATGGGTCAAATTCATGTGGCAATGTTGACATGACCGTGATGATGAGAGTGAAGTTGAGTAATTACATAATAATATTATTATTATGATACCTTTGTTTTTACCTAACTATCCCAATAATTTCGTGGGCTACCAATCTCGAGACTTTTAACATGTCTGCCAGTGCATATTTATAAAACATTATTTTTTAATTCCATTCTATATTGTTTATATATGAGCACATTGTGTAGTCCATTCATGCAGTTTCCCCCAAAACGAAGAATTGTTTCGCATGATACATTGTTCAGTACATAAACGTTGACGTTGAGATGTGATTTGTTTCTAGACAATACTCTGTTACAAAAGATCCTTATGGAAGATGAGTATTGTGCAGACATTTCCACAGACGAATATAAAAATAATCACGTACATGCATGTTTAATGTCTAGGGATGGGATGAATGACAACATGAAAAAAAATTCAATATCCCATCGTATACCTATATTCACCCACGTATACTTGCAAAATGCCGTTTTCTTATGAAAAGTCATAAAAGCCATCTTCATTTAGAAAGAATGAGCCTGTTGACGAGCTGCAGGAGTATCATCTTCAGAGCCTATAGCCATTTCAAGTAATATAAAATTCTATGAATTGCACGAAACAGCTAAAAAATAGAGAGAGAGAGAGATTATAGCATAAATAAAGCGAGAGGGGAAAAACTAATCTCATTGTTGGTGGTGGCACAAGTAGCTTATACCTACAAATGCAATTACGGTGAATGCCAAAGGGCAGATTCACCCTCAGACATTATCACGTAAGGAGCAGAAGCACATCACATTAACTCGACATCCCCAAAAAATTCGTTAAGGGTGAGCAAATGGAAACCGGCTTTTATGGCAAAAGTCAAATTATATAGTAATAAGGAGTAAGTGAGCGGGCGTAACAGTAGCGTGGTGGTGGTGAAGAAAAACGATAGATTTACTAATGGCAAATCGTTTCTCTTTCGAATGTTCCCTATCTTTCTTTCTTTTTGCCACGATAATTATGTTTGCCTTTAACCATATTAGAATAAAGAAAAACAAAATAGTATATTTACCACTGTTAGTCGAAAGTATTCAATTCTATTAGTAATCTTTTTCGGCAGTTAAATTTTATTTCTGAGTGACTGATGCTTCATATCAGTATCATCATCATAATATCCCGAGGCTTCCAGCGTTTTTTATCAGCTTCGTTTATTTATTTATTTCAGCTGTCCTAGAAAAGCTCATTCGTGGATGTTTTTCCAAAGTAGTCTTTTTTGTTAATGTCGTGCGTTTAGTGACAAATGAGGCAATGGGCACAATACCAATAAAGTGCGTAGGTAGATTGTATCGTATTATATGTTTTCAATTTTCATGTGATTTCAGTCGTAAAAATGTTTGCTCTTGCCGTAAAAATCCATGGGTCACGTAACAAAGTATTGAAAGTATGTACGCAATTCGTAGGGAGAGAAAAAGATGTTGTTTTCAGGGATTGGTCTCTGAGAAGAGCATCCTTAATTACACTGTGGTAATATGATTAAACAAGCTTAAATAATTGCAGTTAGACATACAAACAAAGTAAGAATTGCTTTCGAGTTCATTCCTTATGCTAATTTGTGTTTGCATAATGCAACTCAGAAAGAGATGTGTGAGACACAATTCCATATGAAATTAAAAGAGGGTAGAAGAAGATCATAATTCCTGTCATGGGCATTTAATTTTTAAGGAACCATAATCAGAGTCAGCGAAAGATTATCGCATGAATTCTGCAATAGTATCTGTGCAATGAGAGCATAAAAAAGTTTTGCACATTTTTATGACAAAAATGCATGTAAATGGTAATGAAGTGAATCTGATATGTATGGTCGGTCAGAGACATACATTTTTTCCACAACAAATTTCGTGTATCCTTTTTGCCGACTTTTCATTCATCGAGGATAATTTTGCTTTTTCCACTAATTATTTTGTAAAAACAGTCAAATATTAACTGCAAATGGGGGTGCTGATTTTATGTGCTAATGAGTTGAAATCCTGCAGCGAAAAACTGAAATAAGTCTCTTACTTGATTACAACTCGCCCTTTATTTATTTGCTCATTTAAATGAAAAGCATGCTGCAGGCAAGACTATTACTTGATGAAAATTTCGTATCGAAGAGTCCACCTCCTCGCGTTTATTTCAACGTGGACGGGGCAAAACTTCGGTTCGATGAGTTACGATATGCTCATTAAAGTTTAGCGTTTAGCAATTGGTTTGGAAGTCATGACCTGTCAAAAAATTCTGACGATGATGTGTGGCACGCAGGTGGTCATAATTTTTCAACTTATTAGTTGTGAGTCACAAGCTGTCCATTGTTTTCCTACTTTTGACAAATACTTTTTAGTAAAAATTAACATCGACGCAAGGGCAAAGTGACATATTAGATTATTGATGGATTATTTGTGCAGTATTGTGCAATTGACCGATTGGGTTTGGTTCATGCCGTTTGCTACAATAGGTTGTTACATGACTGAAGTTGGCGTCATACTTCTAAGCAGTTATCATTGATCAGGAATTCAAAATTTCGAAGGCACCGACGCCACGAAAGAACGACGCAAGTTGTAAATCCATTACTCAAAAGAAGGCCTTCCATTTGTTAAACATAACTGGAACATCAAAAGTTTTTGTCATTTCTAGAGTCAAGACACAACTATGCTATTAAAATGCATGCATTATGAAGACCAATATTGTAATATCACATGACTATCAACAGTGTATTTGGATTTTCTATGCATAATTCTAGCGAAATGTAGTCTGCCTGTTTTCGGGAAAAGTGCCAATTCTGCAAAACAGACTTTGTTGGCAACGTTTATAACAAGCAAAAAGCGCGTACTCACGTTACTACGTTTCTGTGTTGAGTGAATCAGCTAAACTGGACGTGAGCACAGGAGAAAACTATAATTATTGAATTTTCATCAAAGTTGAAAAGGATTTGACTGGTGTGTGATCATATTGAATTACTCACCGTAATCGCAACTGCAATTAGCAACAAGAGAACTCAAAAAATGCATGTAATTAGGGCAAATTGTTTAAACGATGAACCTGCACTTGAAGTTACATTGGAAAATTAAACCTTCAGCAATTTGTGCGTGTGTGATACGATATGAAGCAATTTTTATGACATCTCAGTCCGCTTTCAATTCACGAAATCTACAACAAAGGGAATTGTTACCTGTACATACAAACACACACGCTATTTTTCCAATTTATTTACTGTCAGCTATTTTAACGGGCATGTCAGTGGGTTCAGAAGAGGCAACTTTAGCTTATTGTCCACATTTGCAGTATACAAATACAAATCGCAAATACAAATGGCAATCTACCAAAGCACAATGAGTTCGACATCACCATTTATCGTTATTTACGGATGCACCTACGAGATTTATGTATTGTCACGATTGCTCATTAATTATGCAAAGCACATATATTTTCTTCGGCTTCTGCTCCTCAACAATCTGGATGCATCGCATTATTATGTGGTTGGAGCTAATCGAAAATGAAACCGCAGCGTCAGCTCCCCAAAGCTGCAAATTCTGTTGGTGTCAGTGCCTATAACCTGATTACAAAAAGAGAAGTGAATGACAGCAGACGCAGAACACATTTACAATGACATCGGCCACATATAATATGGGCTTTTGTTCTAATATTGAGATTGTAGGTATATATGTTTGGTTGAAAAATAAAAAGTCAAAGATGATCTGCTAAAGGAAAACACAGAAAATGTAATTGATCTCCCGCTGGGGTTAGGGTGTAATTATCAATGCGTATATAGCAGATCATGATCATGATTGTGTGGCCGACAGACCGATAAAAAGTAGTTGGCAGTATATAGACTATTTAAATTCATGGTGCTCAGGGTCTAGGTAACGTTATTCTACTTTTGTTCTATAACCGTCGCGAAGTTGTCAGCTGCGTGATTGTGATATGACACCTCTTCTCAGTCCACTGGGCCGTCGTAAAACGCTTAATATGTTGAAATTTTTGTCATATGATGTAATCAATGCAAGTGAAGCTCCCATTTATACGGGCTGCATTTGGATTTGGATATTTCACCGATCACAGAACTAATAATAATTTTCTACTGTACTGCATCTCATTTACATGCTACAAAAACGATAAACTAACTAAATATGTGTACACATGAACAAGTTTGTGTTTAATGGTGATTTTTGTAATAATGTAGAAACCAATGTATCACATTTTTTATGATTTACCTGCTTTGTCACTCGATTTACCTTGTTTTAGTTTATTTATTGCTGTGTAGTCTCAGTTATAAAAAGTAATTATTTGGAATGCTTTTTACCTACTTATATACTTGTCTCACCTTCCATGAAGTAAGGATCACTGAATTGGCAAAAGCAAAATTAACTGTGCTGTGATTTTATGATATAATGAATGTATCGCAGCGAATTATTGCAATTTTACAAAATTATTATTGTTTTGGGCAATGACACTTAAGTTTGCAACATAACGTTGCTGGCTTGTTTCGAGCGGTGTAACTTCTCAGGGATGCTTCCTTGCTTCCTTTGTTGCTTGAGAGAGTTGTCAGGACAGTCACGTACATTCATCACCTCATTAATAGAGTATACACAATCAAACCTCGTAATTTTCTCTCCTCTAATACATATATATTTTATCTCAATTTTGGTTTTGCATCCCACTCAACTCACACAAAAAAGGAACATAACAAAACGGTCAGGAAATCAGAGTCGAAGAACAGTCTCGATTCCAGAAGTCATTTAAGAAACCTGAGCTGGGGCAATAGGCGAATGTTCGGTTACTCTACTTTCTTCACTGATGTATGCATTCTTCTCATGAAAGTAATCCGCATAGTTGTGCGTTGTGCTCACTAGTTCACAGTTCTAAAACATTCGTTTCAATTTTTAGAAAAGATCCAGGCACAAGCATGAGTCAATCTAACCCGAACTTGAGCATTAAGAAGTCAGCACTTCTTCAAAGCCGAGGCTCAACGCTGCCGACAATTCCGTTGAGCAAAATAACTCCTGGAGGAAATCAAAAGGTTACAGAGAAGGGTGATGCAGGAACAGGTCTCAAATTGGAAATTCTAAGAGACAAGTTGCGTCCCGTTTCTGCCGTGCGCAAACAATATTCTGCTCCCGCATTGAATCAAGCAGCACTTCACAAACCACTGAAGCAAAAAACCGATGCAACTCGAAGAGACGAGACTATCTCTGAATGTACTTCCCCTCGGTATTCCACGACCGCATTTACATTGAAGAGTTCTTCTTCGGTTGTCAGCATCGAATCTGAACCGATTAGCGAATTTCTGCTGAAGGACCCAAAGTTAAATGCACTTTGCACCGCAATTGGCATTGGCTCGAATCCCAACACACTCGTTGGTCCAATTGAGAAGGGTCTCTTAATTATTGGAACACTGCAAGACAGTCTCACCGATTTGCTAAAACTGAAGATGAAAAATGCGGCGAAAAAGGGGCAGAAATTCCACATTCAGCAGAGTGGGCTTGACGTCGCTGTGAGAGCGTTGGAGAACGCAGAGAGATCCTTGAAAACCATGAAGGTTATCAAGGAACCCGTCTTTGGCAGAGCAAGACAGCAACGTAGCTCAGATTTCTTGCCCCAGACTCACAAAACCACAGAAGCTGTGATCAGAATTTTGACAACGACGAAAGAGAAGTTTGATAAGATGGAGATGAACTGGATGAGTAGCATCTCATTTTTCCCATCGACGGCGAGCACCGTTCCTGCAAGTACTTCAAGAAGGTCAACAGGAAGTTCTTTGCAGACCCCAGTAACACCTCACAACACAACAGCTCCCTGTTCAAGGGCAAGAACTTCTGGAAGCACTACGTCAATTTGCAGTAGGAATGGAAGAGGAAAATTAATTTCCATAATGTAATGGGCTGTACTCCTTACGATTTCAATTTACTCTTGATTATGATACTGACTCGGAAATAAAATAATAATTATCGTACTTTACGATGCAATTTAATCCGCTAATATTTTGAATGCACTTATTTGGTCGCAAATACTATAATTTAAAATTCCGTGTCTGATGATTGATGAAATATATTATAAATAAGTGGGTTTGCGTAGCAGCAGACAAGAACGTAAAATGATTTTTATTCAGGAACACCGCTGTCAAATTCGGATCGAAGAATAAATATACGAAAAAATATCGTTGGTCTTCACAAAGTCGTCTCACTGAAACGGGGTTCCGTATGTATCGCTGGGAGTACGGACCGGGGCAAGGGCAGGAACGTCAGCCGGTGTCCCATACTCTCGGCTTGGAGTACGAACAAGCTGTGGAGGAGGTGGAACGTCAGCAGGACTTCCATAAACCGGGCTTGGAGAACGGACAGGTTGAGGAGCTTGAATATCAGCAGGACTTCCATAAACAGGTGCTGGAGGTTGTGGTTGCGGCTGCGCATCTGCATATCGAATGAAATTAACTTCTGGCTTGCTGGGTCTATTTTGTTGAGGACGAGTTATCTTGATGTTATTTTCAGCTTCATTTTTCTTAAGAAGCACGTACACCAAATTCTTATGTTCGTCTTGTGGAGGTAAAACGACCTCAGTTTTAGATTGACTGGATTGTGATGGGCTCTTGACAAAAATTATGTTTATATGCTTATCCCCACCGGGAACACGAATAACTCGATTTTCTCTCTGGGGTTCCTCTTCTTTAGCGGAGTGGACGTATATATGTTTGAATACTTGGGGAACATAGTTGTCAGCACTAGCCGAAATCTCAACTGCGTCATTTCTCTGGGTTGAAATCGACCCGAAAGACGTACTGCCACCACCACCGTAGCCACCAACTGGTGGCTCAGCGGAGACGAGCAGCACAACGGATGCTAAAACCTGGCCGAATATAATAAACATTTCAGCATGATATTGACCTTTCAAAAAAGAAACAGTTTTAATGTCCCAGGGATGAAATATGGAAACTTACCAAAACTAATTTCATCATGATTTCTGTTCAAAGATTTTAGGATTACTTCTTGGAGACCTCTGGAAAATGCGACTGATGACTCCTGGTTAATCATCTCTAACCTTTATATATTATGGAGATATTGCAAGTTTATTAAACAAGGCAGTCCATTCCAGAAGGAGTAGAGATCATATTTTCTATAACTCCATTACAAGCCCATTTGTGGCGCATCTTCTTTCCTTCCTGCAACAAAATCTTGGTGACCATGATATTTACATGAGTAGAAAGAAATATATGGTTTGACAAAAGGGGATAAAGATGAATCATAGATAAGCTACGCGAATAAATGATTATACGCTGATGTGAGTAAAGTAATTCTCGTCAATTTACACGCAAACCGTGCGTGTCTTTATCTTTAGAGAAATGCCACAATGGCAAGTGACCCGGCCTCGTAAAACGAATGTAAATTATCTCACTGTTAATTGAGAATTTTAGTGATGTGCGCAAAATGGGTCTGAGAAGAGCATTAAAATCAGACAGTTGTCTAATTTGCTCGACTTTTTTTTAAAAAGGGAATTACGCTTGTTGATTTCCACGTTGAATAAATTACAATAAAATATTCCGATATAAAACGCAGGTCAAACTTTCCCATTTGCATTTCCTCAAAAAGGGAATTGCGTTCAGAGTGAAGACACAAAGTAAGGCAACAACATAGGTAGTATTGGTATTCATCCATCTACAGATCGTGGGTGATCATTTTGGAACAAATAGGACGATAGTGTGAAACTTGAAGTTTTATTCATTGCAAAACCATCAATCTCATGTGCTACGTTCAAATCTGTTTGTTATTCCAAGCTCATCAGTAAGAAGTGGTTTCACAAGGTGATTATAGGTGGTATGCGACAAGTGACAAGTGCAAAGAATTTTATGTCACCTGCTCTCTGTAATTTGAATTTACAATGTGGAGAATTTGCTTTGAATATGGGCAAAAGTTTATGACTGGGAAGATGCGATTTTTTATATTCATTAAAAATTACAGGAAAACTGTTACTCTGGATGATGAAATGTAATATGAAGACAAACCTATTTTACCTACATGGTTCATCAATAAAATAAATTCCTGCATTTGTGGAAAATCAGTTGCAAATAAGAAACACATGAAACGATTTTACGATAACGCACAAACCAAGCAAGGACATGCGTTCGGCTAGATCAATCAGCATAAAATTAAAGAACTTCACAATTTTGGAGATTAGCAGAGTTTATATACAAATTTTGAGGAAACTAAGAATGAGATTGCTTCTTTTGCTAAATGATTATTGATTATATAGGTTGTTGAGTATCAATAATTGATTAATAATAATAGAGATCGCTTTAAATTATTGCCTCCTTCGATATAAGGACGATAGTTGCATCTCATCCTCATTGCCATTTGATATTTAAGGCAACGTTCTTCCAGTATTTTTTCTTAATTTTCATCACGAAACATTTATATCTGGAAGTTATAAAGTTATTTCTGCTGATACTGATATACCTATACAATACTCCTTTTTATTATTAAGTCATCAATAATACTATTTTCAGCAGTTCATCGCGTGCAGAAAAACAATTGTGATTGACTTTTGTCGTCCTTTTGGTTGGCAAGTTTAAAGAACTGTTGTTTGCAATGATACAAGTAAGTTTTGTGATATGTAAATTAATTTAGATTTCAAGCTGTACATCTTCAGTGCATGACTAAGGTGCAGTCGAGAAGTCACATTCTCTGATTAAAACAAAAGCGGTTTGTTTTCATCTGACATTTGCAGAAACTATGTTATCCTTTTAGCAAATTACGCCACGTCACAATAAACTTAATATGATCAGTTGCTCATTGTAAAGTGCGAGAAATTAATCTGTCATGATGAATGATTTTTTTGAAGGATTGATATTGATGATTACACGCAACGTGCTAGACAACCTTCATGAAAATGGCTTAATTCATTTCCTTAATAATTGCAATTTTTGCGCTAAAGTGCATACAGACATGCAACTTGTTGAGAGCAAAGTAGTGAATTTATTTATATTCTCGTAATTCTAGTAATCACATCAGAGCTCAACAATAACTCACAACAACATATTTTTGGCAAAATAGTGTACATATTTATATGTTGCCTCATTTCAAAGGAGCGGAAGAATGCAATCTGATGCAACAAATGATGTTCTTGAGGAGAGAATCTTTTCCGTTTCTGACGATGGTGATGATTACGCCGTTATTATGAAAATTTATGAATTTGGTGACGTCGACTCGACGATCAACTGGCTTATGCATAAATAAATATATAGTGTAATGCAAAAATGAATTTATGGGCACACTTTCAATTTCAGTTGGCTAATGCAACGATGTGATGATATATGTATTGTACTAGTACTGAATTTTTTGTATATTTTTAAATACCTATCAAATCAATTTAAATGTGAATTTTTAGATGTTTATAGAAGTTGCCGACCATTCTTCCCCGAGACCAGAGAGCATGTAACTGTCAGCGAGGTTCTCACTCTTTGTTGGTGGTACACATCAAAAACCCGCATGTGACAAGAATGCACTCGTCGTCATCGCCGACGTTAATGTAAATTAAGTTCGCGAGTATGCCCATATTATGTTATTATTCTTTCTACAAAATCCAGTTGACGCACCTACCGATTCTAATGAAAAATATGCATGCGGATAGTATTATTATTCATTCACTCTATACAGCCTTCAAGGGCACGGTCATATAGTATTTGTCATATTATGATTATTGTAATGCTCACGGTATGTTTGGATTGTAATAACAGATTTATGGGAGTCGTCGCAGAGTAGTTATATACTTGTGTCCCGCGTCTTCGTTGTTGGTCTTGGCAGCGAACATGGAATGATCGATGAATCACACTGACAGTGAAGTTAAATACTTCAGCAATAAGCTCAAATGTCGCTGGACTTTCAGTCATTGTGTATAATATATAGTGGTTAAAATCTTGAAAATAAGGATCTGTAGTCACACAGTTTTAATTTATTGTCGTTAATTACGTTGAGTAGGTGCCTACTTTACATTTCGGGGTTGAATCCTTATATCATTCCAAGCAATTATGTCACTGGTACCTGTAACCCGTCACGCTTGGAAGGTTATGTTAAATGTGTTTAGACAAACACATGTATTGACGTACCTACATCGGCAGTTGATTGGCGTGGTTTTCCAGCCTCGCTGCTATGTTAGGTAAGAAGATCCCACAAGGCTGAAGATTATTTGTAAGCTCATTCATGTGTATAGATATGTGTGCATTTATACCTTTTGGCTTTATTTTGATTAATTAGGAATTTCAAACAAAGGAATTTGCTGAGCCCACACACATAAAGTATACTTTGGGTCAGATATTATCATTAAGAACCACAATCCATGTAAAATCTAGCCCAGAAAAAAGCCTTGTGTAGGAACACCTACTTACATACCACGTACTACATGAGACATGACATTCTAGCTGAAAAAACATTCTGCTTGGTCAGTTCAAATGCACACACGACACGACATATTATTGATGAGGGAAGATAAACTTTGTCATTGAACAAATTATTTAATTGCAGAGTGCACCTTTTTTGCTGATATCTTTATAAATTTTTGCGACGTAGCGATGATTACAGCTTTCATCACGACATCCATGGTGGGTTTGTACATCGTTGCGTACGTGCAGGTGCAAATTATTGACACGCATGGAGAACCTCTCTTACAACAATACGGCGATGAGTGTGAGTCACAACAATCACACCGACTTTCACATTTAACCTTGTTAGTCCTTCGAATTCCTCAGTTCATATTCAAAACATTGACATTTTTTATTATGCTGAATACGCATGTGCATTAACTTTTTTTTATTGAGTACGTGTTGACCTACAATGATCCAGGTTAATTTTTTGACAAAACATGTAAATGTGCTGAACTGAGACTGAGAGTGATTCTGATGATTGAGCGATGACAGTACAAGAATCGATTATGTAAAAACTGATTACGATTGTTAGTATATGCACACAATAAAAATTATCTCCCAAATTCCAATTCTGTTGCTACAAAAAGGCTTTAAAAGCCTTTTGTAAAGGTTTTACTTTATTTTTGATTTGCTATCCAATATTCGTGCAATAGCGTGCACGAAAAGAGAAACACGTGTAAGAAAGATAGAAATGAACAGATATAGAGCTCAGAGAGTAAATGAATAATCACAGCATTATTAGTGCTATAAATAAATAAGCATCATTAAAAGAGAACAAAGGAGACCAGAGACATAATGTGAAAGAGAAAAGTTAAAGTTTAAATAAGGGTGACAGATAGTCTTGAAAATAAATAATTTAATCTCGATTCAGTGACTTAGTGTGGAACACCATAATCCGAGCTTGGAGCATCGGATTGTGAGCGGATTGGCCCAGGGGCGACTGATGGGGTATAAACTCCAGCTTGAGAATATCCGTTTCCATTACCGTTACCGTTGCGAATTGGGGCGGGTGCAGCATGCTGAGGAATTTGAGGTTGAGGAGCTCGTTGCTGATACCCATTGCCATTAGTTTGAGGAGCTTGATTTTGTGGAGCCCTTTGCTGGTATCCACCTCCATTAGTTTGAGGAGCTTGATTTTGTGGAGCCCTTTGCTGGTATCCACCTCCATTATTTTGAGGTGGTGCAGGTCCTTGCTGGTAGCCACCTCCATTTTGTTCTTCCTCTTGCCCTTTGTACTTGATGAAATATACTTCCGGTTTGGTTGGGCGCTGAGCTTGTGGGCGACGGATCTTGATGTTATTTTCAGCTTCATTTTTCTTGAGAAGGACGTAGACCAGATTCTTGTGCTCATCTTGTTCTGGAAGGATCACTTCCGTTTGGGATTGACTGGATTGGGAGGGGGTCTTGACAAAAATTATGTTCACATGCTTGTCTCCTCCGGGAACCTTAATGGTGCGAGCTTGCTCATCTGCTGGTCTGAAATGAGAAGAAAATTACAAATGGCAAATCCCAAGTGATTCAAAAATCAATATTTTATCAAAGTTTCCACGTACTCATCTTCCGCAGCGTGCACGTAGACCTAAAATAAAGAAATATATTAATTTTACTTCGAGTCAACTCGCAGATGCGGACACTTTTTTATCCAAATTAGAGACAAAATTTTCCACAAAAATTAATATAAGAAATACTGCCAAATTACATGTCTGAAGACTTGGGGCGTGTACTCAGGTTGTTGGGGTTCTTGAGGTTGTTCTTGGGGTGGTACCCCATAGACTGGACGGGCGCCTCCATTTCCATTTTGTCTCGGGGGAGAAATGTCGTACTGCGCGGCAGCAACTGCCACAATGGCAGCAAGAACCTTAAACACCAAGCAAACACAAATTTAGCCGAGCACAATAACAACGCACTTGCAACCATACAACTTTCAAAACTTCAAAACGTTTTTTTATTTTTTGCAGACGATCCGAAGCTATAGATGCTAGATTTCTATCAGATATATTTTGAAGCTCATTTTTACCAAAAATGATTTCATCCTTCGATTCGGGAAACGTTGAACACTAGAAAATCAGTAGACAAACTGCCAACTTGTCTCTCACGCAGAGGAAGTGTGATGGAACTGATGCATTTTCGGCTGACACGGTCCCTTTTTAAAGTGATCTTTGTGTGAAGACCTTCACTACCGACTTCAGACCTTCATGACCATCATGTCCACCACGATTATGCAACTCGTGTTAATGCAGACTAACTAAGCCCCATCGTTATGTCAGCGTCATCTTCATTTACACGTATGATTATGTTGCAGCGAAAAACAAATGCTCAAATAGCAATTTTTAAATAATACATACAACATTCACTGACACCCATCAACGCATCAGACGGACACATATAGGTGTTTAAGCCAAGCTGGCAATAACAATTCGTCATGCCTCAATAATTCTTCCATAAAATGCATAAAACAATAGGAAATTGTCTAGAGGGGTGGTTGCGCACCTCTCCAATAAGGCAACCGAGCCTTAGATCATCAGAGAGAGAGAGAGAGAGAGAGAGAGAGAGAGAGAGAGAGAGAGAGAGAGAAGAATGACGCGGTCAATGGTCAAATCTTTGAGTAAAAGTCGGTAGTATTACACGTACCCAACGACATAATAATCACATCAGACTGAGCGTAGAATAGGCCATTACCTTTACAAATGTTAACAACGTCATCCCGCTTTAGACAAATATTAGAATGGAAGCTCTGAAGTATGCATTACAGCTATTAACAAGAAATTGTGTAAAAATATTAATTATCCTTTGGTGTCACATAATCTCCCACAAATTCATTGTCAGGAGGATTTGGAACATTTTCGTCTTGATCGTGCAGCACATCTTTGCTCGTGCCTGAGTTGCATGATTCAGAACCACACGAATGAGTGGGAAACCTAGACCCGAAGAACCTTTTGTACATTTTAACAGAGAGAGATAGAGAGAGAGATAAAAGCTCACGCATGTGCACCAAGATATTGGTGTAATGAGGAAAAATATTAAATCCAAAAGATATTTGTATAGAGGAATATTCTTCGTATATGTCCGATATGGTTTTGCACATTATCAAATATTATGCTGAACCCCTTCAAGTGTTGACATTGGTGGAGCTTGCCCACCAAGAAATTAATGACCCAGGCTAATTGAACCGCATTACGTGTATTTATGATGTGTAAATAAGCAGGTATAAGTTTTAGAGAGAGAGAGAGAGAAGACGAGTGAGCAAATGCAATCGTTTAATTTCAATCAGTTAATTAGATGGCCCTCATTTTCCTCACTATTCCTTTTCCACTGTAAGTGGTAGCTGTCTGGTAAATGATGTATGCGCTATGCAGCTCCTGAAGTAAAAAAATACATAATAGCAACGCAAAAGATGAGCTGCTGACCATAATCTTCTTTTCAAGTGTAATGGGTTGTCTCCCATCAAGTCTCAACAAAAATAATGACTGACAGGCAACCAGTAGACTCTTCACAAAAAGGGAAATCACATCACGACCAAAAATACTCATTCAAGAAGCATCTCTTCTGCGTAATGATGAAATTAGCACAACACACATGTAAATAAGCAAGGTATGCACTTGGATTTTTACTCATTTTTTCCATATAAATACTAGTATGTGGATGTTTGTATTGTTCCATTTGATCCGTCTGCATTTGCCTTGCAGGAACACTTTTTTCAAATCGGTAATAAAATCCCGAATTATGCTAATAAAATTCCATTTATTCATACTTTGGTGTGGGTGCGAAAATTTTATGTGAAATTACAATTAAAATTAAGATTCTTAACGCCTTTGGCCGTGTAACCTTTGATGTGCAGACTTTGGGATTTTTCTTCACTCTTATGGCGGTGTCAAGATTTGGTCACAATGGTCACACACTGACTAACCATCTTGCCCTTGATGACGATTTGCATATAATAACTCTAAATGTTTAGCATTTTTGGTTTGGCAATTTTTTTTACATTATTTGAGTTAGTTTAAGTATTTATGCATATCTCTTCGTCTATGTTGACTTTACAAACTTTTAAATGCTTTTTCATAATATCCGTCTAACGACCTAACCTAGTTTGACTATGATAAGTGTTTGCTGAAGGCAACAGTATAATGATGTTATATAAACTGATGGATGAGTGTAAAGTAAGGAACGGAAAGGCTCTGCTCAATTAATTTTTACTTTAAAAACTATCCCTTTCGCACGGAGGTGCGTGTATGTCGACCGCATTCATGATAAAAAAAGCAACTAATCATAATCATTCCCATTGGGTAATCTGTAATCACATAAAACATTATCGATTCTACTCACTCGCCAAAATAAAACGTATAGGTAATATATATTTTTGAATTTAACTAGAGTTGTCAATAGAACAGGGCACGGGATGTCATTCCAAAATCAAAATGACCATGACTTTTCTATCTTCCCTTTAGGATAATCGTAAGATACGCCAAGACATGGGTCCGCGGTCCGAGGTTACACTAAAGTACCTAAATGACCAAATTTTAAAGCTTTACCCATTTTGAAATGTAAGTTTATGTAAAAACCAACACTTGTTCATTGCAAAACATACAAATGCCGATAATTGTGAATAATTGCGAAAGCTTTCAATCCGTCATAACTAAACGTTTCGAATGAAAGGGTTAAATGAAGGCAACAAGTTGGGATGATTGCAATTTGTTCCAACTTTCGCATTTCCAATATGAGCTATGTATACAAATTATAAATAAACAAATTTGAGCAGTGCGTCTCAGCATATCAGCAATACACGGATAACGATGCTTTTAATAAATAAACTTTTTCAATAGCCGCAGCTCTCAGAAACGAATATGATTTTGCAATCACAAATTCACAACTATAATAACAGCTCTACATGCAATCTTCCAACCAACATTCCTCCGGCGTGGAGTAATTCAGAGTAATTCTTAAAGACGACTCCTTTGCATAAGCCATAATGTCATGAAGATAAGTCATAGGGTAAATTGCTAATCCACAAGACGTTAATAATTCTGGATTTATGGTGCATTACAATCTGACCTACTTATGTATTTCCCTCTGGATCTGAGCAAGCTGGTGGAATCTATAGAAACATTTCTGACGAAGAAAGCAGGTGAGCTATTCCGGCCTGGAATCGACTTTCTGTGGGACTCGAGTCCCAATGCAGTTGCTATTTTACGATCCGGAACCCTCAATCATAAAAATGCCCAACAAGCGCTTCGACATTGGTACCAAAGTGTGTTGAATCTATAGGGGAGATATTTATTGTCACTGCCACGCATGTGTGGTTGCCGAAAAGACAATTCCAATAACATTCGTTTTAACAAGATAAAATAGATAAACAACTAAAAAAATGTAACGTAACATCACGAGTTCGGTAACGGAGAATATATATGATTATGAATAATTTGGCAGCTAATTTGACAGCACTAATTGCAATATCTTGGGACAGAGATTTAGGCAAGCCTATAAGGTATTCAATACTTCAAGTGTGATCTGCGGTAGAACTCCTCTGGCACCGACCATTAAACCTCGAACGTGAAATGTTTGTTCCCTCGTCCTGTTAAACTGACTCAAAGTATTACCCAATTGTAAGCAATTGCAACGAGGGACGCATATAATACTGACATAATGCATTTAGTTATTCAGTTTATGAAAAGACATATTACAATTAGAGTGTCATTCAGATCTGATCTTATCCGTTTTTTCGTATCCATCTCATATCCATATCTAAGTAGGCATATCCATATCTCAGGATCTGGATCATATCTGGCCCATATCCATATCTGATCAGATATGAATAATTCATATCTTCCACAAATTGATGCATATACACATTAACTAGCGCGAAATAACACACTAACAGTAAAAATTGACCCATTTTTGTTAAAATATACAGGAATCGTTCCATGTGTTAAACAATTTGCGTAAAAATCAATCATTTCTATTTAAAATTATCAAGGAAATGCAAGATTTAGCGTGATTTTACGTTTGAAAATTGGATATAAAGATATGCATATCCCTCGAAGCAGATCTGATTTCATATCCGATCCTTGGAGGCATATCCATATCTACCCTCACCCATATCCGATCATATCTTGAGATATGATCAGATATGATATGGATATGATATGAAAATTTCATATCTTTTGGATATGCCTGACACTCTAATTACAATCAAGTCCAGCTTTACTTTCTGGAGGTGCAGTGCTAGTTATAAAAAGTCAGCTGTCATTTTATTGGCTGCCAAAGACACCCTTTGTGACCACAGGACCTGACTACGCTCAAAAGTCAAAAATCGCATATGCATCCAGCTAATTTTCGCGACCTCGGCAATACAGTATCTGTATTAGAGCGACGACACCATATCTCCTTAATTACCTCATGATTAACCTTAATTACAATTAACTTAAAACGGGGAATTAAGCATTGAAATTTAGTACATAAGTGTATTCATATCTTAGGAGCCATATCTAATTAGTCTGGCTGCACTTCAACCACATACTTTTCGTCACCGATTTGGCAAAATCTAGTATCAAAATGACGGCAACAGCAGAAACATAGTTTATATACGGTTGATTATCAAGATATGCTGTTACTGGATGAAAGTGCATTTGTTGATGGGAGAAGCAGTGTTTTTTGTAATTACAGTGATGATCACAAACTCTGTTCCGTACTTCTCTCCGCGAAGAAATCACGTTTGTACTAATGTCGAAGCGCTTGTTGGGAATTTTTATGATTGAGGGTTCCAGATCGTAAAATAGCAACTGCATTGGGACTCGAGTCCCACAGAAAGTCGATTCCAGGCCGGAATAGCTCACCTGTTTTCTTCGTCAGAAATGTTTCTATAGATTCCACCAGCTTGGATCTGAGGTCTAAATGTCAAACTCATAATGTACCTTTACTGGTACTACAAATGAAGTTCAAGTTTCGCTGGAAGGGCCTCGCAAATAATACTACATTATATTTTCATAGCTTTTAGAAGTTTAAGAGAAGCTTTGTTTTCGCATTAATTTGATCGGATTTATTCAGCAGCGACAAATTCAATTGGTTGCTCTAAAATGCTCTGCTACTTCTATTGACATCTAGGTAAAATTGTAATGCTATTTATTGTGATAAATAAAACCTTGTCTCAACCAAGGTTAATTGAACCCTATGGAAACTTCAATCAGACTAGTCAGGTTATGTAAATAACATGCTGGTACGTTATGATTCATTGGGACACGAATGGGATTTCGGGCCTGAAAATTTTTTGTAATCAGATCTCATCTGCATCTCGGAAGTGGGAATCTCGGGAAAACACTAAAAAGTTTACATTTAATTTGCTCATACAACTAGACATTACTCAACACTTGCAAGTTTAACATTAAAATTATATCTTATATTTCTACATAAATTTAAATACATCCATCACCGGGAAGTTGGTATTCCGCCATTTCTTCCATAAACTTTTCATTTTCAGTGTACTTATTCAAATGTCTAATTCTAATTTAGTGTTTTCCCGAGATTCCCACTTCCGAGATTCAGATGAGATCTGATTACAAAAAATTTTCAGGCCCGAAATCCCATTCGCGTCCCAATGAATCATAACGTACCAGCATGTTATTTACATAACCTGACTAGTCTGATTGAAGTTTCCATAGGGTTCAATTAACCTTGGTCTCAACGTCAAAAATATGATGATGACATTCATGAGTAAATCACACGCAAACTATGATCATGGTCTAACATGGACATCATCATGATTCTGAACGGAAAACGTGATTCTTGTTGGGATTGAGAATTTCGTTACGCATCGATAGTGTTCTTCCTGAATTTGCAGTAAACCTAGCTATTTACATGGCTTGAACTGACTAAACATTTACACTTTGAACATTTTCAAAAAGTTTCAAAAACAGTCGTAAAGCTGTGATCGACAAATTTCTCTTTCGAAAATTGGTCGCCAAAAATAATAAAAATACGATTTAAACTAAGTTTGTGACAAGTAGCAAATTAAAATTTATTTCAGAAGTATTCCACTGTGAGAACAAATAAAATTATCTAAGAGCCTCATCAAGAATAAACACCAGCAGAGCGGGTAGAATATATTACACCTTGGTATCAATAATATATGATCACATAGTAAACTCTGCCAAAATCTTGACATTCAAACTGCTTATTCATCTTTTACTTATTTGCACTGTAGAAAATATAAAAACATACAATTTTTGTCATCTTCGAGGACAAATTCCCCTTTAATAAATTTATGCCTTCAGTGAAGAAGATGAAGATTGCAACAAAATACAAGTATTTTTACTTTACAAAATTGCATTCCTATGAAGAATGAAAGTGAAGCGAGAGTGCTTCAGCTGTGCTTTAAAAAGCTCAGAAATTGTATGTACCTACTTCATATATCTATTACTCAAGTAATTTGTAAACAGGTTGGGGTAAAACGCTTAGGACATGAATAAAACATCAAAAAATACTATAAATATACTTTGCTAAAATGTCTTTGGACAGAATTTTTTGTAGTTTATGAAATTTATGAATCTGATGAATACAACAAATAATAAGCAACTATACTCAATATTGCGCTTCAAATACAACTGCAATCAATATTCAAGAATAAATAAATAACGCCGGCAATTAGGATTTGTTGAAGACCTGCGTTTTGGCATTTTTGACACATCAAAGACGGCTTCATGCGTTGAGCTGTCAGTCGCTACATTCATTCCTCCTCGTTTATTGACAGCTCAAACATTATTCGAAGTTGGTGGTATAAGCACATGTCGGATCCTTGTTTGTGGGTGACCTTTGATTTATCGAGCGTTGGCTTTTGCTGCCAGACTCCCTATACCGCCGTTACATCTGCAATCGCTTGTTCTTATCTACTGCGTCGCTGCTGGCAGCCTGCATGTATTTTGAAGGAATGTACATTCCTTCGATCACGTTTGGACAGACGCACAAATCTCAGAATTTATGTAATTGCTTCTGTTACAGGTGTACACAGATAATAGTGACATAGATTCGTGCAATGCGCCACATTGTGCATTTATTGATTGCACAATTTGTGGTCCACATTGTATCATGTTGTTGAACAGTCCATTAATTAATTTAAAGTCGATTAATTACTAGATAGAGTTGATGAATTGTTCATAACTAACTGAACCCTGAGTCAGAATTGCACACAGTTCAATCAATCTGATTGATTTGGCAAAAAAATCTTCTGATCTTCTGCTGATATGCATGTAAGGTACCTGAAAGTGTGTAAAATGTAATGACTAATGATGTCAAAAGCCTTGGTTGCACTTTTTAGTCTGGTGCATCTGCAAAATTGCTTCTGTAATGCACTTTTCTTGAGACAAGTCATGTTTTAGAGTGAGGTCAGCGGAGAGTCGTGACCATGCAAAATTAAGTTATGAGCAGGCAACGGTGGTGGATGTTCAATTTAGACAAATTGCAGATCGCCTTATATAATCGCTGCGCTGAGCACATCATCTTGATCTGTCGCCGAATGTTAATTGAAAACGCGTTGAAATACGATGAAATTGCTTGGAATATTTGATAAATGCGCATCACAGCACGCTTTAAGTAGGAAGTTGTTAAAAAATTTATTTCAGGCAAATTATGAACGGGAGTCAGATTAATAATTTCCGTTTGTGAATCGATGCGTAATTTGTGTGTTACAGACATGTTAGAACTTTACTGTAATTTAGCTTGATTCATGATCCTTCATGATGTAGCTTGAAATGTTTAATCAACCAGAACGCTTATTCACAGATATTTGGGGACAAATTTGAATATTTTAACGCATAAATTTATTTGCAATTTCGAACGATATCATCGCAGGCCTAGACAAAATCAATTTTTTGGCAAATTTATGAATGACACCATATCGCTGTATGCATTAGTTATATAATCTTATATAAACCTTACGATTAGTAGATACTCTAAATGAATACATATTGTACCTGTGTGTATCAGTTCTTCTGCCTGTATTATTGTCTCATGTATCAATGCTAGACTTGACATTATTGAGATTGACACTGAAATTTACTGTCAGAAAATGTGTAAACCTTCCCATTCAACATGAATTTATTGAAATTGCCCAGAAAATCTAGTTTTGCAGTTAGAGTTATCATGTTCCTATATGATATCTTACAAGACGGTCGTCCATTTTATCAAAAATAGTTCACGTCACTTCTGTAAATTCATCGGTTAGCCAAAATCATGACAAATTGGATGTATTAATCAATTTTCGACCAACCAATTCAAGGGATAGGCAGCAATGTCGTCGTCGTCTTTGCTTAAAAAGGGGCCAGGGAGTCGGTAAAGAGCACAGTTTACATTTGAACGAATAATTTCGCAGTGAACAAAAAATTTGCTACACAAGACTTTCGGATTTATTGTGATATAGAAGCATTACATTTTTCAAAAAAATGGTGAATTTCTGGGTAACTTTTCAACTCTAAAAATCTACTATTTTATATTTATCGTAAGGCTTGATTGTTTTGTAAAAATGGGATAATATTTTCGTTCAGGTGCTAGCTTTTGTTCTGACGACTGCATTCGCTCAATATCCCGATGCTAGACCTCAGTACGGAGTGCCCTCGCCACACGCCTACCTTCCTCCACAAACCAATCATGTCCAGCTACCACCTGCACAAAACTTTATTTCAGCCCCTCCAAGGGATGCTCCAGTTGACCTGAAAGTTTTCAGACACGTCTTTGTGCACTCGGGTGAGTAATTTTTCGATTATGAATAATTACAATATGTTTCACCGAATTTGTCATAATTTGATTCTTACTCCACCTTAGCACCAAATGATGAACCTCAGTTACAACAGATTAAACGCATTCGAGGACCAGGAGGTGATGAGAAGCATTTAAGCATAATCTTTGTGAAAGCACCCGCACCTTCTGCTCCAGATCAACAAGTGGTTGATGTACAAAATGATGGAGGACGAAAAACATTGGTTTACGTGTTACTGAAGAAAGCCGCAGACTCTCCAGATGTAAAATTTTCTCCTGCCGCCCCAACAAAACCTTCAAAACCAGAAGTTTATTTTATTCGGTAAAATTCTTTTTAAATTATTAAAATCTGAATTTAATAATAAATTTACTCTAGGAATATATATTTACTCATCGTTAGGTACAAGGATCCAGCCCAACAAAGTACAACACCGGGTCCACAGGATGTTCCGAGTTCCTCCTCGTATGGAGCACCTGTGCAAGAAGGATACAACAAAAAGTGAAAACTCGGACCATTCAGATAATTATTCTCTTAAATCTGCTTTTGCCTTGTTTTCAGTTTCTACTACTTCTTCTCGTACTTCAACTTTATTTTTCTTTCAGTTCATTGCTTGTTTAAAAGAATTTCTTATCTGTTATTGTTCCTCTCTTGTAATTCTGTCAAATCTTCTTCAACTTCTTCACATTCACTTTATCAATTTTCAATTCTTCTCTCGTCCTCTCCTTACCATTTACTTCCGGATGGATACTGATACTTGTTATTCCAAACCTTCTTATCGCTTCTCGTCTATATTTCTGTATTTTACTTTAATTTATTGCCAATATTGACATGCTGAGCATACGTCGTGTATTTTCAAAGTCGAGCCTTTGCTGAATTAAAAAAATTCAACTTCTTTCTCCCAGTGATAATCCTATGACAAAATGTGTGGTATTGTAATTGCAATATTTCTCCTTCTCCTTATTGTTATCATTTGAACATTTACATACGTAACAAATCATTTGGTAACATTCACGATGTCAGAAACATCCAAACATTCACTCTCCCAAAGACTCCTCCATCTCGTGTTGGACGACAAATTGTAATAATTATTATACATTTAAAATTTCATTTTTAGCTTGTTTTCCTTATACATGATCAGAAAATGATATTCATGCTCTCTCGCCTTCGTGACTTCCATGTTCTAATTGAAGGTAGGCAAGATGTAAATTCAAAAATAGGTACACAAAACTCATAAGCGTCTATATCTTCGCTACCATTTGAGAATGGAATGTCATTGAACGATATGCGTTGTATTTGTTTGTCCATTTCGTTTAAAAATCCATTAGCAGGTCACCATATATTGACTACGTCAACAAATTTGATCATTTGCACATTTTAAGGGGAAAATACCTGCTAAACATACTAAATTGCATTTAGGAAATAGTATTCATAAAAATGAAATGTGTAATTATGAAACGATTACAATTCCCTTATATACATTCTTGTATTATTGATGAAATGAAGAGGATTGAGGATTATTACAATGGGAGAATGCAATGAAGCATCTTAGTTCTCATACAATGTCTCTTTCCATCCATAATGTTTGGCCGTAATAATAATAATAATCTATCCTTGTTTCAGAGTACGTGATTCGGATAGAAAATCAGAATGAATGAGTATTTAATAAGCCAATTTTCACCCTTGACTGACTAGTCAGTGCAAAAAGATTGTATACACGGTGAGCACGTACGGCCACTTAAATACAAACATTTTCTTAGCCCTCAACTCTTTTGCGGCACATGATCATTTTGCATATATGTACACAACACACACTAAAATCACTGATCATCTCATAATATTGCATAGAGGTAAAAGTCGAAAAGTATTGCTTTTTGGATTGAAGCAGTTTGAGGTAAAAAAAATAATATCCAAATTGCAAGAGGGAAAGATTGATACAAGTCGAAATAAATCCTTCAAATTTTACACCCAATAAATCAAGCGAAGCAAAATCAAACACATGATTTGCGATTTAATGCTCCTTGTACGCTGTTATGTAACGTTACCAGGTTGGACAATGAGCAGATTTTTGGTCAAGATAGCCCACAACTAAACTCTTTGCTTTTCTTTTCTCTCTTCTTTGCTCACGATTTTACACTCTTGTTTCTGATAAAAAGTGTTATACGGTTTCTGTGCTCATATACCTCCTGCTGCTCCTTTGCAGTTGGCGAGAGTGTTGTACGTGAGCTCCTTTTGGTGGCTCACACAGTGGCCCACGTCGTGGGGATATAAATGAAGGGATGAAATACTAAACAGCAATCGGATTGTGACAGGTTAGAGACAACATCACATGTTACAAAGAGCCACACGTACACGGGGAGCAGTGACAACCAAAATCTCTATTTGTTTCTTTTGAAGGTCCAACAATAGCGAAATCCTAATAATTATATTGCTCTTTATTATCCAACCCTTTTGCAGTCTCGTAATTTCTTTCATTTCCTGAGGGTAAACGGCTTTTGTTCGGAATTGGTAAACCCATTCCTAATGAGAATAATTAATGTGTCAATGCCTCTGAACATTATTGTTTCAAATGTGAATTTCGTATTATGCAATGTTGCAGAATATCAACAGTTTAGTTTCGAAAAAAGGACAAACTGGACAACGTATTTCACTTCAATTCATGTATTTAATTAATGTGTTTATATATCATGGTCACGTATAATAAATCGTATACTAAATGCAGGAAATCTGAAACAACAATCCGAAAATAAGTATTCTATTCTACCATAAGAAACAAGTGAGCACCAACTGAATGTAGCGACAAGAAAAGAATTGACTTGTATAAAAACCGTTATTTCCCTTTCAATCATACTTTCATATACAGCATCATTCACATTCCAACTCAATCCAAGATCATAAGACAACAGCCAAGAGAGCTTTTCCAAAAGAAGGGGCGAAGTGAGATATCAGTTGTAGGAAGAGATTTTGATATAATATTAGTAATAAGCCCACTTGCATTAGTACAAACCGCCGCCAGGAGCACCATATTGACCAATTGGTTGCGGTGCTGGTGCTGGACCGGATGGCACTCCATATTGACTTGGAGGTGGGCCGTAACCTCCCTGTTGTTTGTTCTTGTAACGGATGAAGTAAACCTCTGGCTTAGTCGGCCGTACTGGAGGAGCTGGACGAATCTTTACGTCTGGCTGCGGTTCTGGCTTGCGGACCAACACATATACCTAAGAAAAATAACAGCATAATATATATATATATAAATTAGTCCTGCAAAAAATAATAAATAAGGCTTAAGTTTAAGGAATAATCCAAGTCCATAATTTTTTTTACCAAAGTCTTTTGCTCAGGAGCAGGTGGCAACTCAACTACCTGTTGCTCAGGCGTGGGTGGCGTGGGAGCCTTAATGAAAATAATTTTGTAGTGTTTCTCTGGCTCTGCAGGGGGCTTATAAGGTCGCGCCCTTCTAGGCTCTGGTGGTTCTACAAAAGTAAAATAAACTCAGGATTAAATTTTTGTCTTATTTTATAAAAAAATTTCTCAAGTGACATTTTCAATGTGAAGTAAGCACCATCTGGGGCAACATGGACGAACACATGCTTGTGAATGGACGGAGGTGCTGCGCCATATCCACTTTGAGGCGCACCGTAGGACTGATATTGTGCCGTTACGGTGGTCGTGAGCATCCCAAAGGACGCCAAAATCTAGTAAAAACAACAATTAAAAGTTTTCATATTCCTGTTGACGAGAGTCATGGTGGGAGATGAATGATGATCAAACGAATTGAAGTTTTTACCAGTGCCACTTTCATCGCAAAACTCCAATTTCCACTGGTTTTGTCACTTGTCACCAATTTAGAAAACCGAATGAAATCAAAAGTTTCCGTTCCTCATTCACAAATCCCCTCTTCAAAAACTGCTCCCACTATTTCACACTGAAGTGTGCAAGCAACTGTATGCTTGTTGCTCTGTTGGGATTCCCTTTCAGACTGCGACTTACAAAGTCGGACGATTTCCCTTTTTAAGCACGAGTCTGAAAGAGATGGGTCAAATTTTATGGGACTTAAGAAGACCATTAGTTAGGTAACGCTCATTCGCACCATCAGACAAAAAAATCTTATCATCAACATGAGTCGTCGTCAGTCAGTAGAAGCGAAACAGCTTTAGCGATGATGTACTTGTGCATCTTTTTAGTCCCAGGATTTGCATCAAATGATATTTTGCCTACTATTAATAATGATGCACCTGAGGAGAAGTGCTATATATCCCTTGAAGGAATTCTCAAAAAATGACATAACACTCTTAAGTCCTATGCACATTATTTAACATAAGATATTTGCGATTCACTAGTACCCATCATGATTATCGCTTGTTATTGCCATTTCGCACGTTATAAAGTAGAGATAGAGGGAGAGAGGAATTCCCTTTTACCAGGTTGAAACCTACCTCAACTCAAGTACGATACACTTGTTCGTAAATGCGACAATTATGAGAGTGCTTTTACTCTATACCGCATCAACATCAAGTTGAACACTCAAGAACAAGTAGCCTCAAAACCTATCATCTCACCATTTGAGTGTTTACTAGACCAGTGCAAAAAGATTTTTGTGACAAATGAGAAGCATAATTCTCTGATTTGCTTTGCGTTTTTCTGTTGACGTTTGTGATTATGTTGGTGCAAACTGCACACAGACACACACTTTTTCGAAATCATTTACAAAATCTATGAAAGAGGGGAGAAGCACATTTTTCTAGCTTTCATACAAGGGAGAAAATTAAGACGAGTTTCACTTGATACACTTGTGTAATGTTTTCCGCATACAAAATATATATGCAACTCTGCCTTTGCTGATTACATTTTGTTTCTAATCTCTTTCCTTCTTGGCAGCTCGGTGGTGATCTGAGAAGATGACGATATTACGAAGGAGTGAGTGATGGGAGTGCATTATGGTGCATATTATACACTTAAATTTTTTATTGTTGCATTCAATTGCATTATTAGGCTAGCGTTTCTCAAAAGTTGGAAGTAATGAATTTAAGTTTGTATGCCTATATTATATAATGATTTTAAATTTTTGAATATACGTTTTATCGATGGGTTCTTCGATTTACTTTCCTATGCACTGACAATTTATCAAATATTGTTACATTTACACAGGTTTTAACTTTTGTGCCCACATTATAAAAACAATGCACATAAAGTTTAAAATGCAGTTTCGAGGTTGTAGTTGTTTAGAAACTTCGAATGAAATCCTGAAAACTTGTATAAAAGTAAACAATGCGATCTGTAGCAAGGGGACAACCTCTTAACACGTGTGAATGTGTGCCACTTGTCAATCATTTTTGTCAACACAGGAAATGATTTTTAAATTGAAATGCCATATTCAATTATGTGACTGCACAAACCATCCCTACTTGGAGTTTTGAGCTGTGGGAATGAGGAA
The DNA here is from genome assembly GCA_034687055.1 of Heteromurus nitidus. Classification (NCBI taxonomy): domain Eukaryota; kingdom Metazoa; phylum Arthropoda; class Collembola; order Entomobryomorpha; family Entomobryidae; genus Heteromurus; species Heteromurus nitidus. The sequence continues at coordinate 122,538 of JAQFZW010000042.1, read as the reverse complement.
ATTGCTCAAAAATGCGACACTTCACAATGAAATTGTGCGTGAATTACTACTTAATATAAATTTGCACATTGTTGTGTATATTGTGCTTACCCTCAGGCAGGTCTACATTCGGGCAAGAATATGTTTGCGAAAAGATCGTTTTTTTAAACCTCTGCTGGTTTACAATTGTTTGCTCAGCACGCTCGCTACTACATGCATACAAAAGTTGTAAATGTACATTTTAAATTGTATGCGTAATTTTCAATTTCAGAAAAATCAAGAAAAATGGGATATGTCATTGGGCTTGCATGTATCATTTAGTTTGAAAATTGTTTGGATTTAAATTTCATTGTTTTTACTTTCAACTTTTACCGTAATCATATTACTAATTCAACTTGCATTGACATGAAGAATGTAGAAAAGATAACGAAACTGTTGCTGTACATATTTATATATGTCAAGTCCGGTTACATCAATAATATTCAGTCCTATTGCACACAGAACAATAAATACTAATAGTTAGGTATACACGATTGAATTTCTTCGTGATCCTTGGTAATCTTCGCCAGAATGATGATGCCTTATTAACATCAAGAAGATGGTAATTATTTTTCAAAACTATCGATTGTTTGGGCTGTCAACTAAAGTAATTTGATTGGTTTTTACTATCATTTTACAATTTGCTGAAAAAAAGTTTCAAAATGATGGTTTCGCATTTTTGCTGACTCATTCGGAGGAGGTTTTCAGCTCCACATAACGAACTTGATAAGTACTGAATCCTAGTTAACTGCGTATTCAACTTTTTTCGACATTTTCAAACCTTTCGCACATTCTCTACCGATATTTTCAGCCATTATTCGTAATTTCCGTTAACACATTCAGCAGTTCTATAATAACACAAAAGCAGCGTACCGTCATTGTCAACCCTGAATATAAACTTATAGTGGGGGTATGTGCAAATTTTTCATCCTTGATCTCAATATAACAAGAGGGGATTAATTGAAGCTGTTGATTTTCGAACAATGTCGTCATAAAATTTGATGAGGTAAACATGGAAAAATCGCTCACACGCACAATCACTTCAAGACTTGACACGCATGGTGAGTCCTCTTTTGTATCATTTTTGTAGCCAAATTTGGACAAGTTCACAACTCACAACATTCATCATCATAAGAGTGTAAATACTGCGCAACCATGCTTGTTAGCACCATGATATGTAGTTTCACGAAGTCATCTTGTCAAGTCATCATGATTATCATTACGGGTTTTGCTGAGTACTGACTTATCTTCAATGTATCAACAAAACCGCTGTGTGCCGTATTTGAAAATACTGACTGGGACAACGTAACTTCTCTACAGAGAAGATCATAAGAAAACGCCTCTATTCTCATGTTTTGATGTCTTTTATTCCTGGTATAGCTGCCATAGGTTATCTTTGTGAGCAATCGAACGTAATACTAGATGAGCAGCCCCGCAGACACCAACCATCAAAAATGTTGATTTGTTTGACAGCCGGGGCACTTGTAGAATTGCTGATCCTTCTATATTAAAAATAGTCCCAAAGTTGGCTTAATAGTTTTCAGAGTTTGATGGACAGCCTACCACACACGTCATAGCACATGCCACATGCTCTGTCAGTAAATAGCAATTAATCTATAAATTGCGATATTATGCAATTCATTACATACATAGGTCAGGTCAGTGCTTCCGATTTGCTAATAAAAAAACTATCGAGGTTACAAACTCAACGTTTCTTCAGAGAGAATAATAATATGCATTTATATTTGACGTGATGTTGTTTGTTGTAAACACGATAGAGGTTGGGTTTAGGATGCTATATACTATAAATGATGACTAGAAATTAATTTCTATTTGCTGGACTATTTGTACAACTAAGAACAATAGAAATCATGTGTAAATTCAGATTAAGGGGATTATAAGTATAAAAGAAAGCGTGCAATTTTTGTGATATTTTTTTCCTCTGACGCATTAGTGTAATTAGGAACTAAAGTAATTATGCGTACTTTGTACATTTTTATGCGTGAAAATGCAGATGAGTACATTACCTATCTTATATTCATTCATACTTTCTACATAAAAGAGCAAAAAAATGTCATCCGTGGTCATTAATATGGCACGCTTTATTTCAGGTAGACAGGTCGTCGTGATCTGGCTGTCCCGCAAGATAATAAAACGACTAAAGTACCATTTCCTGTAGAGCTGCTGGTAGCACTAAATCGTGATCTTTATGAGCACGGACGGATGCAACTTGCTGCCCCTACTTAGAACAATGACGACTGTCACACAATATTTGATACACATCACCACATTTTTTTTGAGATTTTTTAGTCTAAAGTCCAAAATGTAGCAATAAACAAGTTATGATTTTCTGTGTTATTGTCTGAAACACAATTATAGTACCAGTACCAGGCAATGAAATACGAAAATTAAATCAACTGCTGTCCATTTAATTACATCAAGAAGACTGCAGCGAACGCAAGTTCTTCCGAAGAAGTATCGAAATTTTACTTTCAAGTTTTGTTCAAACAATAATTATAATTTTGCCTATTTATGCATGCAGGGAAAATGGGAACGTCAACGAGGTGACAAGAGGGCAGTAATGCGTTGTTTGACGATGTCATTATAACTGACCCTATAACTTATGGATGATCTAAATTTTTTGCAGGGATGCAACTATTAAGAAATACTCAAGTACTCTTTGTTTTACACGCATAATCTTGAATGCACTCTTGAAGCAGGCTTTGAATTCAAAGTTGAATTTGAATATCGGAGTGAGTCAACTTCTGTTGAGAGGAATATATTCGTGATAAAAAGAGCTACTTTAGAATCTATAGGTTCACGCTGACGTGATCTCGAATTCCGATCTTTAATAAGATCTGCTGAAGTTACGTATTTTTCTCTATTGTTCCAATCTTTATGCAATCCACATCTCTTGAGAGCACGCACATTATCATTACGACAATATACAATTGTTGAATATTCTGGCATAATTTTACATAAAACCTAAGCAGCGACTTATATTTGTCAAAATGATGTCGAACTGCGATCTCGTTCCATATCTCATCTGCATTTGAAGAGAGGATGAAACCATGAAGAAACGGACAAAACAAGAGAGCAAAATAATAATACGCAGAAAAAATCCTTTCTTTTGCAGGGCTACAAATGTACCGCACGCCTCAGCAGGTGCTCCATTTGTGATGTTTAGTTTTTGAAATTGCTCTCCCCATGCCCGTACTCTCCTTCTGGCTCATCGTCACCATCATAAACGATAATATTGTATGGCCATATGTCAAATATTTAATAACACGACATGACTTCATCATCACATCTATCATGCCAACACGCTGCAAGTAAGTCACCTCTTCTTTATTTCGCTGCACAACGCTGAATCACGTATAAATATTACCGCAAAGTGCAACATGATTTATTCTCTCGGTATTCAAAAAGAAATTAAAAGTCCTCAGAACGCACATACATAATACGGTCGATTACAATGAAAAGAAAAAGCGTGTAGTACTTACGCATAACTAAATAATAAACTGTTTCATGGTTTAATAACCCTAAACCTACATTTCGCGCATCTTTTAATATAGATATTATGGCTCTTCTTTTTTCATGATGACTATATCAAAATAGGAAATACCATATACAATACATGAATGTACATCAGTTATACAAAGTATAAAGACCCTGCTTTACTTTTTTTGTATGTATTCTGATGAGTTGTAACTTTTGTGTGAAATGGAGACACTTTCTCGACTGCTTCCGCAAAAATTTCCATCATAATACGTTGACGAAGACAATTTGGTTTTGGATGAGAGTGGATGATGCTCTCTGTCTTTATCACTTCTCTTCTGCTGTTGTGAGCTTGACGTGATGGGAGGAATAAAGGGAATTTGCATGGTTTCAGGGCGTATTACTTGATACTTGTAAAAATGTTTATTTGTTGCAGACATAACATACCTTCTAACATACACATAATTATCATAATCGTCATCATCATCAACATTATTATAATTGTGCCATACTTTTAATATGGGCTCAATCCCTTTAATTTGAGTTCCACGTACAAAGTACGGCACAGGAGAGCCCTCTCTCAGGAAAAACTACATGAAAAACATATAACTCTCTGAATTGTATGAGATAATGTAACTCTGTAGTGAGTTTAGCTAATCAAGAAAAATGTTTTCACGAGACATGCTATCATCATCAACATCACAGGACATTTTGAGCATTTGCCATTTGTCTCTCGTCCCTCCTCTCTCTCAGTCCGGCTTGTCTGTCAATCTCTCTGGTGTTGGATTGCGATTACAAGCCTGTCGTCTTTTTAAAAGGTATTTTCGTATGTTTGTGCATGCATCTTCATATTTTGTGGCCGACTGTAAATGCTGGGACGGGAGTTAGGCTTGCCACATTATTATTTTTTCTTCTTTAAGCTCACTTCACTCCAATGCTTATACCCTTTACCAAATTAAGTGAGCTTTGTACAGAGTATAATAGCACTTTCAATGGAAAAAAATTGTACTCCGTTTCAGTGTTAAGCTTAAATTTTACTCCCTTGAATGCAAGTAGGTAAGCGAGTAAGCATTTATATATTTTTCTTCGTTTTGTGAAAAGGAAGTTTTTTTTGTAGTGTAAGGAATTTTCGCTATTGTTGTTATCTAGGGCTAACGCAGAACGAACAAAGTGTGTAAGTGGCTGTTGTATGACTGTCATAGGTTTTGTTCGCCTAATAACTATACATTATACAGTTGTATAAGCATACATGTGGTAGCAGTATTCGGTATATTTACGAAAATAAGCTGAAAGCAATAAAACTGTCCATTCCAAGAGAATCTGTCACGTGAAGTGTACATGCCCACATTGATATATACATGGACATAAAGTAGTGAAGAAAGACGCAAATGGTATGACTGTGAGTCAGGCAATTTTATTAAATATGCTTTCAATGTGCTTTATGTTTGCCTTTGCCATTTCATTGACTTGCATTCAAGTTTGATTGTGCAACATCCCTCACACATAACTGTTTTCTTTGATAAATCCTTTGGACAGGAGTGACTGACTGCGAGAGAGAAAATTCCGAATTGCCCTAAATTACGTTTTTTGCCTCAAGTCAAAAGGTATTATACAACGAAATTATAACTTCAATCAAGCTCACTTTCTATATACCGAAATGTAAGTGCAAGCGTTGTTAGTTGGGCACAATTAACCTCATATGTCCACTACACTCCTACGCAGTAACAAATGATTTCTTTATGAAATGTTGGGAAAACATCATTATATCTAGACAATGTGAATGTCACAACCATACTTGTGATTTAATTTATATATATATCAAATTCTTTTACTTCAAAAAATTAACGTTTTTGCAAATATGCGGCTTGCGTAAATGATCAGGATTACATGTTCAACTGCATAAAACACTTGAGTTGATCCAACTTACATAATATACAAAAATGTAGACACCTCGACACCCGGATTTATCAACAATTCGATATCACAGATAAAATAGGAATTAACGATAAAAATGGTAACAATTTTTTACGAATGACAATCTCGATATTCCAGAATATCGCTGAACAAAACCCATAGCTTGGTCATTGTTCAGTTGGAGAGATCAGGATAAGATGTGGCTACGTACTGACCACTTGAGCCAATTGTGTATGTCTGAATCTTAACTTTGTTCCCAGCCAAACTGATTGGGCACTTGGTATTTTTCCGAGCATGCCAGCAGACGGTGTAGAGAGAAAGCTCGAGCTCGGGGCTTGTACCGATGAACATGGAACTGATCGGCTTGTTTTGACCTTTAATTATTTAATTAATTACAATTGTTATTCCACTGTTCATGAATTTACTTCAGTCATAATTTACTTAAAATAAAGCAACTTTGGATAAAGTAACTCGATTACCTTGCCAGGCGAAGGTGTGCTCAATTATAGATCCTTTCTAGAATCGTTTGAATAAATGATATGCGTTAGCGTGAAGACAATTAACAGATAAACTATACTCAAACACAGAGGATTAAAAAATGAATGCATTTACCGAGCCCATGTCGATGTAGTCAGTATATCCATTGTAGTCAATACGGCCAGCATCCTCCTCGACAGCCCAGAATTCCCAATTATGGAAACCGGATACACCACTCTTCAGCTCTGCAAGGAACACGTGTTCGAAACCAGATGAGCCAAGTCCTCCATTCCCTCTGGAGTACAATCCATACCAAAGCTCGAAAAAGCTATCCCGCCCACTAGGGAGATTCTTTGCTACGAGGAACTCCTGCAGGCGTTGCATAATTGGTGTGTCGAAAACAGCGTTAAGGAAGTCTTCAATTTCTGCTTGCTCTTCCTGTGAATAAGATTCTGCTACATTGACATCTGCAACGTAGTTGTCATGAAGCGCCTTGAGTTTCTGAATTGTTGTTTTGGCGTATGCACCTGGTGCAACTGTGAGAAGCCTGCGTCAATGTCAACATTTCATTAGAATGACATTGTTAAAAGGAGATATGTATATTATTTGGGTGCATTTTCCATACGGGTTGCCGTTTGAGTTTCCTTGTAGATCCACCTGGATAAATGCGGTGGCATTGTTAACCGTGTCCAATGCCAAAAGTTCTTCGGCCAACTGTTCTAGCTCAGGGTCGGTGATCCCCTCTACATATACCCATGTGACAAATGTTAAGATTGCTGAAGCAAGGATATATACGTATAAAAGTGAAAGTATAAAAGGTTACCGGTGGGGCTACAGACATCCGAATAATCTGGGCAGCAATCGCCAAAATCGACACATGGTTTGTTGCATTGACAAGGAGCATCGGGATCCGTTCCAACCTAACCGTAAACCCCAAATTAATTAGCACTAAATATACTGGCTTGGTTGCCATATTTCATTGCAAGGGTAATAGCATGTAGCATTTACCTGATCACAACGTCCAACGCATGAGCCAGGATTTTGTCCTAAACAGAGTGTATAATAATCAGGACCTACATGCGCACCCAAAAGTTTCACGTTTAAAGACTTTCTATTACAATTTCCCTTTCGTGCTTCAATGCAAGGTTTCAAGTCACTTACAGCAGTCATTGAAACGAATGCAGGAAGTATTGCACTGGCAATCATCGGGAACCGTTCCAGTTTGATTGCATCTCCCTTCACAGGAACCCTCTGCCAAAAGGGGATACCCTGTTGATTTAATGCAGGAGTAAATTAAATTCAGACCAAGTGAAAGCATACATATTACTTTTAGCAGTGAAATTTAGGGAAATATTTTGAATGCCTTACTCAAACTGGATGCGTTTGCGGTGGCTACCACTACGGCCACAAGGAGGACCTGGATCTTTCCCAATCTCAGCATTGTATTTATTTGAAGGGCAGCAATGGGTGCAGACGTGATTGCTCTAAACCAAGGTCTTGTCCAGTATCAACATTATATATGCTGCTGATGTCTTTTATACGTAAATACTCACACCCGTGACACATACTATATGCACATGTCAATCTAATTTATTTATCTAATTACACGATAAGCATTACCACAGGAAATATTTGATTGATTGGACACATTATCGCGTACCATCAGTTATGATAATATTTCTCATGTGGTTTCATAAAAATGTGGAAACACCTGTGTTGATATATGTAATCCTCATTTGTCACAAATCTCATGTTTTTTAGTTTTTTCTTCATTCCGTTAGATCTCTCCTTTCAATTTATTGTTTGCACATACCTAATTTTGATAAGATAACCTATGGGATCATTAATCAGTTAGTTTTTGATAATGACGCATTTTTAAATATTTCGGTTTTGGAATGGAGGCTCAAATTACATGAACCGTTAGCTTCAAAGTTCCTTCGTGCTGGATTAGTGAACTTGCGTCACACAGAGAGCATTACACAAGACAAGATTAGATGGTTTGATGAGTCTAATGTAATTTGCAAATGTGCTGTGCAGGAACTTATTGAATAATGTATTTTATGCTCGCAAAAATCATACACATGTCCAGATTTTATCTTTTACTGACATGATAAAGATCACGCCTTACTTATTTTATTGTCACCCATCTGATTATGTCTCCCGAAAAATCACATTCTATACCAAAATAACTATGTATATACGTTGACGTTTAACTGGCCAACCAACAATATAAAAAATCACATTAATTCGTTTCAGATACCCTTTGATAAAAAAAATATAACGTGAAACCAGCTTGATTGACTATTAGGAGATTGACTGATATCGCCAGTTATACTTGGCAATTGGAAAATCAATGAAGAAATTGAAAGACAGGTGGCTGCGCGCAAGTGCAGAATAGAGTGAATATCATAAAAAATATGGCATTTTGTACAATCACAGCGGAACACGAAAATAACAACTATCTAAGACCATCTAAGAGAAGTAAGACTGAGTAAAAACAAGACTAAACTAATTAATGAATGATTTTAGTTATATCCGCCGGAAGTATTAGGCGTGGGAGCCCCATACTGTGGGGCTGGCTGGGGAGCTGGAGCACCATATCCACCCTCATTGCCTTTGTAACGGATGAAGTACACCTGTAACGGACGAAGTAACGGATTTATTAGTAACGGATAATGATTCAATTTCATTTTCAATTAGCGCTATGTACACGGACGGACGTCCTGATGTGTACTTGTGTATGTTGAGTTCTTATGCGTAGTGTATGCAAAAGTAGTTGTCTGCCTGTTGCCTTCTAATCGAACCCGCAATCATACCGTTTACCGGACGGCTTCCCTACCACTGAGCCATTACCTTTTTTGCACACACACGCATCTTACGTGGTACTTGTCAAAGTACGACACATACTACAATTAGTTAATTAATTAATTGGGTGCCAACCTCTGGTTTTGGTGGTTTTGTAGGTTGTGGGCCAGATACCCTAACATTATTCGAAGCCTCAGCCTTCTTTACCAGAACCTATGGTTAAATTTAAAAAAGAATAAGTTAACTCCATCCCAATAAGAGAAATAATATTTAAATAAATATACGGCACGTGCATAGACTAAGGTCTTCTGTTGGGGCTGCTCAGGTAGGATGACCTCTGTCTGGCTATTGCTGGAAGAGGATGGAGCTTCAGAATAGAATAGAATAGCAAGTTTAATTTAACATATAACATAGTAATAACATAGTACATAACACGATTAAACCATATTAAAACCATATTACCTTTGACGAAGATGATATTCACATGTTTCTCTTGCTTGCCTCCTACCCTGATAACCTTTGACTCTGGGTATGCTACCTCATCAGGAGCAGAGTGAATATAGACGTGCTAAAGATTTGAAATTTCCCAACAAGAATTAACATTTATTACTTTAAGGGCGACTGTGCTAATTACAGTGACCTTATATGGTATAGTAGCTTCATGCTCCTCGACTAATTTAACTATCATACCTTGTGAACAGTGGGTCCAGATGGCGGGCCATACTGTGGAGGAGGAGCAGCGCCATATTGTTGAGATGGTTCCGCAGGCGCCCCGTAGCTAGGTCCTGGTGCTGGTTCCGCAGGAGCCCCATAGCTTGGAGCGGGTGCACCGTAAGATTCTTGGGGGGCTCCGTAATTCGAAGAAGGACCGGAAAGCAAACCGATAAGTGGAGCGGAATATTGTTGTGGTGCTGGGGGTTCTGCTAAGACCAGAGCCAAGGCGGATGCAACAATAGCCTGCAAGATTGTTCAATATTTCACTCAAAACTGCCACTCCGAAACACTTGCACAAATTGAAATTTCCACGTTTTCTCCACATGTACAAATCTTGCACAAACTTACCAGTACAGCCTTCATTTTTACGGGAGTTCGGTTTTTCGACAAATTTAAAGAAATTTAATAGATTTTGTTTTGCATGTATCCTATCCAAGGACGAATCACAAAATGTATAGTTTCTCCTGCGTAACTGAAGCTTATATATACTGGGGCATTTAAGCGGGGAGCAGTACACGCGGAATCGAAAGTGTTTAATGCATGTAAAAAGTGTCCTTTTCAACGAAGGGGTCATCTCTTGTAGATCAGTACCAATACCAAACGGTAGTTGTTTGTTACGTGATGACAGACTCGTGCCAAAAAAAATTCTAGACGGAGCGGTATAGTAATTTTTATCCTTTGATATTCCTCCGTAGTTCACAAAAGCAAAGAGATCAGTGGAGCAATTGAACAAAGTGTGCACACATAAAACGTTTTCATCTATACTCCACTATTGCACTTTGCACATTTAAGATTATTGCAACGATGATGATGATGATGATGCTGGTATGTACGCACACAAAAGATATGCCAATTGAAATCATTAGTAATTAGGTGAACTATAATGCATTCAGTGAGCGTTGCATCGAATATAGGACTGTTTACTTGTTAGAAGTGGTACACATAATGCACAAAATAGTTTTTAGTTTGAAACAAAACAAGAAAAACAAGTGCTACATAATATGCATCCCTCCATTGCGTCAACTTGCTACACGCTCTATCCTTATAACATAACCCTATATTGACATCTTGACAATTGAGCCTGTAATGCCTAATCAGAGAAGGTGAGTGGGTAAGTGAAGCACAAAGTGTAAAGGGTTATCATGAATTCTCTGTGACCACACCATGTACTGTCATATGGAACGATAGAAGTTAGCAGGAAGATTGAAATATGATGTCAGTTTATGTAAGTAGGCTTTGTTTCGAGAGTAGTTTACTCATATGAAATATATCTCACGAAAATGTATAAGTGGAATTTCCTATAATGTGATGCATTCCTGTGAGTAGGGAGGTGGGGTCATGATGACGCCTTGCTAGATTGGTCAATTTGAGCTCGTCATTTTAAAGAAGATGATTGGGACGGTGAGCTCTTCTCTCATTGCAGCCTCTCCGCCAACATAATTACTCATTTACCAATACTTATTGCACATTCGCATTTTACAAGGTGGTAATAACGCCAAGTTTGCTGGGTAATTTTCTGCGAAAAATACAATGACCGGATGAGTTTGCTCACAACAACGTTTAGATATTATGATGAATGTTGCAAAAGAGAACTGAAAGGACAAAGATTATTCCTTGTATATATGCTTACACATTGTCGGTTCTTTTGTCTCGTCTTCAGACACGTACCTATTAAAAAGGTGTTGCAGAAACAAAAAGTTATCCCACTTTCAAGATAACGTAAAAAATGTAACATGTTTAATTGCAGTGTGAAAGATTCAAGTCAAGCATTTTTTAGAGATTCTAGAAGTTTTTCTGCGTTCTATCATATCATCATTATCCACAATCCTCAAGAAGTCAACAATAAAAAAAAGTTCACAAGTCAACATTTTCAAGACAAGAAAAATTACAAATGGATCAATACCGTTTCTTCTGTACGGATATCTGTCACACACGCAAGAAAATGCGTAGGTTGAGAGTGCATTTCCTGTTTTTGTATTGCACTGGGTCGGTGGAAAGTAGGTGTCTGTCAATCTAAATTGCTTGTAAAATTCACTTTCATACACACGCGTAAGTATTTTTCTACACGCTCGTGCTTGTATCAAATCCCCTCGAGCAATATATGTGTGGTGCTTAAAATGTTTGCTGATTTTGTTGAAATTGATAAAAAAGAAGCGAATCGAAGCCAAAGTTCGTTACGAACAGGTTAGTTAAACCAACTCCCCACTTAAAGTGTAGTTGGCTGTCGAGATCGGCTGAAAGTAATGACAAGAGAAGCTTGAGATATGCTAATGAGACGATTTAAGTAGTGGTGTGCATAGGTATTTTTTTCTCTGCCTCAAAGATTCACATATCTTTGAACTCACCCTGTGCGACTAAGAAACGAATTGTCATCTCTTCTCGAACTACCCATTTCCTTTCTGATTCTACTCTTGCGTCATCTTAAATCAAAAACGAGATTTTTTTACATTTACCAACATTTTTATGTATCCTGCTAGGCTAGACAAGACTAGCCGGCAATGTAGATCAGTCCCATGAATTTTTTATACACATTCCTCGTTCCTAGTTGAAGACCTTTGTCCCATACCTATAATATGTAACATGGCATGAATTTTATGTTTTTAGTTGTACATTTGGATGACACTTTGAAATGGGTATCGTACCCTTTCCCCTCGAATGCATGACTCGACTCCTCGCTGTAAACAAGCTCTCTAGGAGCACCAACAAAATGACCAAATTACCCTGCATTACCTACAACCTGTGAGTTTACTAATGGATGTGCTACAAATTCCGTCACATGATTATTACATGCCTTATTACATGACTTTATGGGGTTCATACATTTTGAGTAATCGGAAACCACAAAATATTTCATGGCTTGTCTCTTTCTTTGTTTTTCAATTCGCAATATTTGATTTTATTTGATTTTAATTGAAAAGGGATCAGTAAACGTTCGAGAGGGAACGGAAAGTCATATAGCCCAAGAGTAAAAGGAACTCACAAAATGCATCACGATTCCTGATGCGGACCACACAATAAATCTCGATTTTTATTACATGAAATGAATCCATTTCACATATTTCCATATTTAATTTCAGAGTAAAAGTGAGGTGTCCCACACCACACGATAATATGACATAATCCAACGGGTTTCAAAATCCAATTTGCATACAATACCAACAAACTATTATTGTCTGAAAATATCCTGCACTGGGCAATATATAATATGCACACCTATTTTTGCTCCTACTTGAGCTATTCCCAAGCACTGGTTTGATTAACCAGTCAAAACAAGAAAGATATAAAAAAACTGCATACTTCCTCTTCTACCTGCTGGCCTGGCATATCAAGACAGGATTAGAATTCATATTTCATTCCTTTCTCGTCCACTATATAACCCACCACTCCACTCCCTCCCAACTCACAAATATTTCCCATGTTGAGTACACATTTCTCATCATAACTTGAGCCATTTTTTGCCCATGTATTGGCGAATGAATATTGAAACATTTTTGTGGACATATAATTTCATCGTAGCTGTTGGTAAAGCGTCTAATCTGTCAATAATCTATTTTAGCGAACTGGTTCGATTATTCTGCATTTATTTACGTAATTAAGTAGTTCACTGGTAGAACACAAACTACATTACATCTTACATCGTTGCTCCACTAATTTCACACGAGTGCATAAAATTAAGCACAAAAAACCTAAAGGAGGGCCGGATGAGTGGCCAGTGGTTTGTTTTAATATATAACGGAAAGGAGAAGGGATAATAAAATCATGTATAAAAATATGATTTAGTAACATTCAGTGACATTTAGTGCTCATGTAGAAGTAGAGAGGACAATTAAGAGTGTACGTATAAGGGGCCTACACCGTGTTACGGAGGAGATGCTCGAAACAGACACGGACACGACGCAAGCAAGCCAGTAGTTACAACAAATATATGGCTCTCTGCCAAATGTATTACTTCCTTTGATGCGTCGTATCGATCATATTGTTGTGATTATTGTTTAAGCTTTAAAATAGTCGATGAGTTGAGTGAACGGTGACCCAACCAACATGCTTATTAATATCCTTCTCCAACAATCACTTCAACATCTCGATACAATAATTAGCTGTAGTAAATTGACAATTGATGTTCGCACAAAATGATTACCGGCTTTATATGTATATTCTGTTTTTATGCTTTGCTTACAAGTGGGCACACTCACAGAGGCAAAAAACTTGCAAGTCGACTAAAATGCAGATGTGCTGCATCACGTCCAAATTATTCCAAAGTGGCCTATATTTTAGCAATAAACTCATTAATTTTCGTTGTGTCATTTATGGAATCCCAGCACTTTAATTGCTGTATTGCACCAAAAGGTTTGATTTTTTTCTGTTCAAAAAAATATGCTTGGTTGGATTCATCATCAGCTTTGCGGCCAAATGGATTCTGCTTCAATTTGTTTGATGCTTTTAGTCATTTAGTAGCAATAAAAGAGACATTCAGGTAGAGCTGGTGTAGCTTTAAGATGATTATCACCAAAACAAGATCAATTTATTGAGTCACGGGGGGTAATAAAAAACCTCTTAAGTGACCGGTATTTCATAGGGAAACAACACGTGGATATTGCCTCAGAAAATGAATGATTGTTCACAAATTCTAATCTTATTGAGAAAAGTAAACAAGTAAAAATTTCAAATTAATTATGTTATTGTGAAATTGTATATACCTATACTTACACCACGACTACTTGAGCATCGGAGGTATTTTTTGTATACGCAACGGTCCAAACTGACTCCTCAAGTCACGCAAGGAAAACTTGAAGTAGAAAATGTGCTTCACAATAATGCATCATTATTATAACATTAGTAATTGAATTTTTATCCAATTCACACAAACAGGATAAGATTTTGAGATAATGTGAACCGGCCACCGGTAGCAGATGGGTAGCATCTTTTTAATGCTGTCCTCAAACAATGTGACAGCTCCTTTATACTCGCCCTTTTGGGTGCATATGATTTTGATGATGGGTATACGCAGTAGCTTGTGCCTCATCAAGTATGTAACTAGTTGTCTTATCAAAGGTGTGCAAATTGTGTGGCTTCCACTGCTTATGAATATGCAGATTGTATCAAATGCCCCAGAATGCTGATGGGGTGATGAAAAGAACGTTTAGAAATAATGCAATTTATTATTTACTCCAAAGTGTTTTCGAGCTCTTTACGAGGCTGTTTGCACCATTCTGAGTTCATTGTTTTCCTTCCATGTTTCTTGACTCGCATGTCAGGTGTCATACAAAATGTTTTTTAAAAAAGGTCACTTTGTAATAAATTTTTCAAGATGCTCACTCCGCTGAAAAAGCGCGTTGTAGAAAACAAAACAACCTAATGCGAGTTCCTTTTTTCTCAATTCACAAGCAAGCTTGCAAACAAGGGACGGAGGAGGCAGATGATTAATTACACAATAGAAATCTCTCCTTCTCAAAGGATCCATTAGTATGGTCACACTTTTATGAATGTAGGCGCATACCTAAAATGAGATGACAGATCACCGTATAATGGGACAACGCGGTGTAACGATTAATTACTCCTGACGGTAGTGCACTCATACTCTCCCCAGGCAGAGCAGATGATGCTTTAATTACTAATGAAGATAGGTTTCTTCGAGTGATGAAACTTCTTGTGGAGGAATGCTTTACTTGTAAATTTATTCAATTCATCAATTACTGTAAACTATATGTTGTCAATTTGTTATGCGAGGCTAAGAATGCATGTGTGAAAATGAATGGGTTGCACAAATACAAATTTTTCTGATAATGGAATTCAGTGCAGAATTCAGAAACTGGTTCAAATATCAGAAAACATTAATTGATTCACCTTCAATGCCCATCATGAACAAATCTGAATAATTCATTTGAAATTATGTCAAACACATGCAATCAGTTCTCAGATGCCAAAAACAATCATCGGTAAAGTTCACTACGGCTTTCTACGAATCCTGGTGAACAAATTCCTGGAATTGGATCCACAATCTTATAACACGGACGCTGAAATGATCAGTAGTGTTATAAAATTAAATTGAATTCAAAGTTAATGCGTGCACATGTGCAGTTTGCTCAGGCATCATATTTTGCTGTTGAATTTTGATTTTGGTGCAATATCCGTTTCTTTAAACATGAAGAAACTCGAGGAAATCACTTTTGTGCCAAGTGGATCGATTGTATGTCTATTTGTCATTGTGACTTTCGCATTTGGCGAATATAACTTCAGACATTCCGCAGGTAAACTACGTCATAATGCAGAAAATCTCACAGCTACACATTTACCAAGAAATTCTGTTGAAGTATTTGTTACAATTTAGAAGATTCTCTTTCAGATGAGGAAATTTGCAGAACGGCAAAATTTGTGGATATAACCGAGTACCGATCAGCTTCCCTTGCCGAGGTACATTTCATATTAAAGATGTTTACTGCTTTGAAGATACGAGGAAGTTGGCATTTGGCCACACTGGGTTTATGAAATGCTTATGAATTTGATGAGTTTTCAGATGTCTTGGCAGTCAGCCGTCGCATGTTGTAAATTAAGGGGACAAATCCTGCATACAATAGAGAGAAGCGATGAGTCCGACGAAAATCTGCTCAATACGGCTCTTCGGAGAAAATCCACTGAACCATCCGGTATAAAAGGGAGTAAAGTTTCAGGGGAGATATGTAATTTTAGATGAGGCGGAAAATGAAAGTGTTTGTAATACTACTCTGTCACTTCTACTGAAAATTAGACTACTGGATTGGTCTTACACATCAAGGCAATGGTAATTTCCTGTGGACTTACGGTACGCAATTTACTCGAAGTTATGGACTAATGCGAGAGAATTATCGGTGGAATGCCGATCAGCCGGATATAACGCATAGATGCGCTGCGGTTAGAACTACGCCATTTGTGGGGTTGCTGAAAATGAGCACGATGCCTTGCACAAAGGAGTTGAAGTTTATTTGTCAAAGTAATTTAACTTCTCTCCGAAATTTCAATTTACCATGTATCTTATATACCCACATAACCGAACAGGCATGTTTTTGTACAATAGAAGTCCCTCGTAACGCAGGAAGACCATTGTCAGGACTTGGTATACGATGTCAAAATTTTAAAAACTTACATAACGTCGATCGACCATCATTATGTACGATGGTATACCCTTTTCAGATTTCATGGTTGTTGGCTCAGCTAAATTTCTGGACATACCGGGGTTCAAGAATTTAAAGATCTGTAAAGTCTATGTAAGTATGCATTGCAAAACTTCGATAAGATTGACAGTTTACATAAAAGTTATATTGCACGTAATTAAAAATTTGAATTTAGGGGAACTGGTTTGTTGCCAATGCCTTGTGTCAGTCTCGTAATTGGGCACTGATAGATCGAGTTTACGAGAGTTATGGAGAGCAACTTTTCAAGTCGATAAGTGAGTCACTGAAAATTGTTGACAAGATTTCGAGCGTAAACATGCATTCATATAGTGTTATGCAATTCAACGTCTTCTCAATTTTACGAAAATTTCAGACCATAAGAATTTCATGTTTGACGATCGTCTCCGAACACTCCATTCCAGTGGCAATGATTTGTGTGTAACAAATCAGTGGCAGTGGGTTTGCGGAGAGAGAATTCTAGAGAAAACACCTCAACTCCACAACGTCAGTTCTTCAAGCGGACATTGTATTCAGTACCTGCTAAATAGTCAAGCAGGGAATAGCGAAATAAGTACTGTCAACTGTGACAATGCAGAAGGCTACATAATCTGCGACACTTTACCACAGTGTCCAGTTGATAAGCAATATCCTTGCCTCTACAAAGGTTCCATAATAACCATCTAAATCATCAATTACGAAGCTATGCAGTTATCTGTAATGTAATGCTGGATGCTTTTCAAAATACTTGTTACGTAGAACCTCAGTACATTGATGTCAGTGAAGGACTTCAGAAAGGTAAGGCACGAGACGTAAGTGCATGTGCATTTAAAAATGTACATATGCAGGAGAATAAAATAGGTATTAAAGGATGCCAATTTTAAATCCTTCACAGAAATTATCAAATGCCAGAAAGCAAAGTTTTACGAGTGGGATTCTGTGAGCAACGACAAAACAACCTACTGGGTTTCTTCTGCAAAGTTCACTTGGTTGGGAGCCAGGGAGTGTTGTAAATCAAAGGGGTGGGAACTTCCAGCTCCAAAAACGATGGACGAGCTCCTCCAGCTAAACGAAAACACTTTGTCAGGTAACTGTCAAACTGGTGATAAGCCCATGTATGATTCGTGTGGGCCGTTTTACAAGATTACACGATGTAATGCACGTGTTTGCAGTCATATCAGAGCTTTGTACAAATCAAATGCGCTGCGATGGATTCTGGACATTGACGACGACAAAAGGACACCCAGTTCACAGTCCGTTACGATTTCCAGATGGCAATCCGCTACCAAAGTTTCTGTATAGCACAATACGTGCTGATGCCTTTACGTATCCCTCTTGTGGGCGTATTAATAATGTTGACTTAACCTCTGGTGCAATTAAATATGTGCATGCCCATTGCTTGGAAAAGAATTTCATAGTGTGTGAAGGACGCAGAGTTGTAGGTCCTCAAGGTAGAAGTATGCATTTTAGTAAAGCGGTGAAAAATTCGAAACCTGAGTTTGACAAGGACCTTTTTAAAATGGCTCTCAAACCTCCGATGTCTACTGAGGAACGGTCCCTGCGTTTAAATGATGCTATCAGGGATATGTGTCGGACAGGTATTTAATGACAAGGTAATTTATAACAATTCCCACTTCTAACAATATTTTCAGACATTATTTGTGTCTTATAGCTCACATTGACCAAGAATATACAAAATCATGTCCAAATTCTTCAAACCATTTGTGGCCAAAGAAAATTTCTCTAAAAAATAATTCATCCAAAAACTTCCAGGAAATGATTATGGTGCATCACCAAAATCGTCAACTTCTTCATCAGATTGTTTCACTGGCAGTTGCACCAAAGCCACCGGGAAAACAAACGGCACATTATGGCCTACAGTTGCTCAGTTATGCTTCTTCGCTGTATTCATCCCTCTGTCCAATTGTTCCGACAAATTTTATTTCCAGATCATTTGATTTATTTCAACAACTATATTCTGCTTCTAACAAAGCACAACCAATTCTAATCACTAAATCACATATGAAGTGGACGTTGAAACTTCTAGAACGATGTAATAACTTGATAAAACCAGTCTGGATGAGGCAAGATTATTGCGGGGAAAGGGTATACCAATGTATATCTTGATTAATTACAGAATGAAATTAAAAAGAGAATGATTCCACCTGTGGCATTTCAATTTCTAAAATTCCAGATCGTTGCATTGGAAAATTGCACAAACCATATTTGTACAGTGTCCAAATTTGAATTCAATGCGGACAAGGCTGACATTTTAGTCGATATTATGTGGAAAGGTATAGAGGTAAATAATAATTGGATATTTCTAAATAATTGAACTTAATATTTGGATTCTGAAATGTAATATCAGTTCTTTAACTTTGAAATTTTACAGTGATCGAACTTGTTCATGGTGCTTGCTTCCCCGCGTTCAGCGAGAATGCGTGGTTGCACCACAAGTTTGCGATGACATTAGTAGATCTGTGGGACACTGACGAAATACGTTCTCGTTGGTATAATTTTGATTATTCAGAGATAAGCAATTTCAAGGAATTCCTAATTAATATGACCATTTTGTCAAAAAGGGCGCATCAAACAGAAGACAGAAAATTCTGGGTCCGGGTTTTAGGCCCCAGATTTGAAGAGCATGTAATCAACATGGAAAGATGCAACAAAATAACAATTTCAAACGCGTATTTTCACGTTCGATTGCCCAGAGCGACTCTTCCGTCAACCGTGCGACTGGAAGGGGTCGAGTATGGCAGAAAATCATAAAGCCCTGTGATATTTTACATAAATTAATTAAAATAGCTTCCACATGATTTATTTGTTTGTTACGGTTTTACTTTACCTCATTTCAGTGCATTAAAATTATAAATTTTATTTCGCGAATTATGTAGTTACACAACATTTTTCTTAGAAGAATTAATTAGGTATTTGCAACAATGTGTGAGAAGTTGTTTCCCACTTGACCCGGCAATTTCATTTCCATCAATTTCCCTCGTATAAATATCCAGACCGTATTGGCCTTCTTCGGGAAATCCGATAAGAAACATTACTTCATCGTTCCTCACCGATTGGCTTACGTATCTAATGCAAAAAATCAACGTTTTAGGAATCACGAAAACGCAAAATGTTATATAGTTCTGCATTAAAGTAAATGCATGTGTGAAATTGAAAATCATACTTTGACAGTTTCTTCTCATCACTTCCATTTTTGTGCAAGGTAGCCATAAAATCTGTCAGCGGTCTCGACATCCTGAATTCAATTGTTAGCTCTCTACCGGCGAAAATCAGTGGATCTGGATGAGAGAGTGGAACAAGACCAAAAAGTCTTGTAGCTTTTGCTGGTCCCCATTCACCAGAAGCGCAGTCAGGAAGGGGTACCATAACCGTGGATAAACTGGGACAGTCTATTTTAACCTGTGTAGTAAAAATGCAAACAACTCTCTCCATAAGACAACCTGGAGACTATAAATTGATAGGTCAGTCAAAGTGAATTTGAATATATACCTTGCAAACGGATTTAAATTTCATCGGTTCCCCAGTCAGATACTCTTTGGGTGTGACTGCATTAGCAAAAATGTCCAACAGGAATGCTCCAGACGACGGAGCGTGAACTCGGAAGGATACAATGGGAGGACTCACACTTTGCATTACGAATCGCTTCAAGCTAACCCCTTCAAAGACGTCAGCCTCCGTGTCATACATTTTCAAATTGTAGTGGAATATAAGACATCCTTCCATTTGTGGGGGCATCCCGATTCTAACAGTGGCAGCACCTGCTCAAATTTGCGTAGATTCCAAAATATTCACGATTACCTTTGGGACTCGAGACTCACGACTAGTAGCTCCTTTAGTTGGAGACAAGCCTTATATACTTACCAGAAGAATCAGTAGTCATCACTGCTTTGCAGTGCGAAATAATTTCTCCGTGACTATTATGAACACCATCGCCACTTTGTCCAGGGGGAAAGTATAGACCATAGCGGAAAAATAGACTTCTAACGAAAGGTAACTCTTCGAATTCTGTCAGAGTGATTGGTCGCTTCAGCAGCTGCCAATCTGGTTGTTGCGGGAAGAACTCGAAGATGAACTCTTTCGGGTCTGTCAAGAAGTAGTGGTCATCATACTCGTAACGCAGAGAATCCGACTTTGACGCTCTCTCTTTGGCATTGACTAAATGTCTCGCTCCCCAATTGCATTGTACGAATCTAATAAATAACAAATCATATACACATGCACTTGCCTACAATTGTGCGAAAGTTTGATAAATGTAGATCTGGTAATTTTCTCCTGACCTCCAGGCTCCAGCGACGAAAACGGCGTTCCATGAATTCCTAAATCTGTTGTCGGTAAATCGAACGCCAGGTTGGTAGCCTGCAGATTTACTTAACCCTTTAATCACGACACAGTGAAGACCAGCATAAGAGCAAAGTCTTTTGAACAAGACATGGTAGCTTTCGGTGCCTTGTTTGATTCCTCGTAGCAGACCCATAGGGGTATCCGTTCTCACATCCTCCGAGAACTCCATGGCATTCAGGTTCTTTACCGTAATCCATCTAAATATCGTCCTAGCCTTTTCTACATCTGTTCCACAACGGGACACAAGTTGCCGGACTAAATCGGTAAATGTCTTTTGATCTTCTTGTGCCACCTTAATAAAACACGAGTATGCATTTGTCAATGGTGTACTTCTATCCGCTTTGAATTAATGACTCGGGCTCGTTATTTACCGAAATTGCTATTTGGTCAATGTCTGCAAACTCCACGGGATCGGAGTAAATGTCCCTCTTATCTGTAGTTGGTGGGGATGGAGGTGGTGGTTGCAGGGGATACGTCTCATAGTCCACAACTCCATGAATTTCGTCATCATCTTCACCCCCGCGTTGAATGAATTCACGTTTCCTCTCACTGATAAGGTGCATCATTTCCTTACTCTGCTTCTCTACAAGCGCCGCTGTCGCCGCCCTATATGACATCAGATAACAATATTTAATTTCCGTCGTGTGTCACCTCCATTACATCTTTCATGCACATATTTAAAATCCTTTTAAAAACATTCGTTATATATTCTTTGACATCATACCGCTCATGCTCCAAGAGTTTCCGTGTTGTTTGCTCACGCCTCTTATCTCTTCGTATTGTCATATGTCGCTCTAGATCCTCCTTTTCCTTTGCCCTCAGCTTGGTAACGGTGTGGACATCCTCTTTCATTCGGAGGGAC
This sequence comes from Heteromurus nitidus, assembly GCA_034687055.1. Classification (NCBI taxonomy): domain Eukaryota; kingdom Metazoa; phylum Arthropoda; class Collembola; order Entomobryomorpha; family Entomobryidae; genus Heteromurus; species Heteromurus nitidus. The sequence goes on along the minus strand of JAQFZW010000042.1, from coordinate 100,743 downwards.
TCAAATTTTGACGCCAACTTGTCCAACTCCCGCTCCCATTCCTCTCTAAACTCTGCATTAATTCTAGCCTCCTCCTCTTGTCTTGCTTTTGCAAATTTTTGGTAAAGTAGGTCCTCCTCTTTCCGGTGACGCATTTCTAATTCTGTCTGCTCCTCTTTAGGCTATCAACGACAACATTTAACACTCACGCATAAGATCACAACAGGAATTTCTCTTTTTTTTTACTTCATTTCATATGCAAAGTTTCATGTTGCAATTGCAAACTCAAAACTAGATGAGTCGATGAACAGTAAAAAAAGAAGTTTTCATACAATCGAACAATATTTGTTACAAAAATTTATATGCTCCTCACCAAGTAGTAATGCATTGGCTTTTCCTTTTTGTACGCTTTCTGAAGCTCGGTGGCCTTGAGAGCGTGGGCGATATGCAAAGCGGAGGCATCAAATCTTCCAAAATTGTGCGACCGGATTTTGGGAGTCTGCTGTTGACTTGGCGTGTCAAACAGCGGGGAAGCACCATTTTCTCGTCTGGGAGTACGAACATTGTACGTCTCGATCTCTGACGACGATTTGCTGTTGCTCCCTCCTCGTATCTACAATGTCCCCACAAACAGAAACAAAAATCCATTCATATTTTAACATTAATTGCACACATGAGCGTGTGTTTGAAAGCACAAATAAACCTGTTCATTGACATAGGGAACTGATTTAGGTACACTGAGTGCAGTACGAATGCCCACGGAAGAGTTATCCAGATGTCCAGGGCCTGGCTTCGGCACATGGCTCATGCAGTACACTTCTTTGTCATCTTGGTCATGTTGGGAATGGTAGTAGGTTCGGAGGCTTAGCCGACTCCCACAAACGCAACATTTGAAACAGCCGGAGTGGAAAAATGAGAAATCCTTCAGAGGGCCAATCCTTAAGATTAGACAAAAGAGCACACAAATATGAACACATGATTTTCAAAGCGTTTTTACTCAAAAATATTTTAAAAATTTGATATCAATGAAACTCTATCATAAAAGCTCATTAATTATTGTTTGGCTTGTGTGGTGATTAATTCAGAATTCGTGACTTCCTCATCTTTTGTCTGTCAGCAAGAGTATTCAATAACATTGCACGATCAAAAATGACATGTCTCTTTAACATTTCACGGGAGAATATTAGTGATGAAAAATGAATTGGATGGTTGATTGATGGATGAGAGAGAGAGAAATACCAGTAATTTATGTTTGTAAACATGAACACGAGATCCTTCTCAGTTACTCTCATGCCGTAAATTACCTACGGATGCATTAAGAAGATGATCATTGGGAAAATGCAACATTTGATGATTGCATACGGACTATAGGGTTCTTCTTGCCTTCTCAATCACTAACCGGACTCCTGCGGCAAAATATGCGTGGTGATTACGCGATCGAACACTTATCCTTTCTGATTATTCATGAATGAAGCAATAGTAGTTGGTTTCCGTATCGAAGCTAATTGCGGACAGCAAATTAGAGAAACAGGTATTTCGATGTACACATGTCAGAAGCAATGCTCATCATTACAAAACCCTCAAGTGTCATCTCGCTTCCATTTTTCTCTGTAACACACAATTTTCTCCACATTTACTCGGCAAAGAGGATACAATTTTTTGCAAAATCTTCTTTGAACGAACGTGACTCGCTTCTTAAATATGCCTACGCAAAATTCTTCGCATAATGTTGCATATCATCATCAACTTTACTTCACATAATTCCCAGGTACATAGATAAAATTGGATTAGACCACACCACGCTATGTTTTTGCACAGCCAGAGGCTGCTGGGTTCACTCACGGTATATGTTTAACTTCGATATATGAATTGTTCCCTTCAGTTCCCCATCGTTTGATAACGCTATCACTTTCGCAATAGAGGAATTTCTCACTCATGTGTATTTGCTAGAAAATTAGAATCATAAATAAAAATTGAATAATCCATAACCTAGTGTAATTGAACCAAGAAATTTTCTATTTCTTTCATATGTATATATACATTAGACGGGTACGATTATAATTATGAATGTGCATGCTAAACATATGCTACTTTAGAATTTGCACATATTTCCATCTCATATACCATACGAATTTGTATGAATTTTACATTACTCTGCTAGTGTCTCTCTGTCTGGCTAACTTTTTGCATAATGAACAAGAAATAGAGGATTTTTTAGAAGACAAGCGTGTGTTTACATGCCCACGCAAGGCCGGCATCATCATCACTATTACCTAACCAATCATATATTAGTTTATAATAGTAACTTGTTTGTAAACATGTATGAATGTGAATGTGTGGATAAAAACTATATTTTCTTATTACATGCTCTACTGCTGCAGGCTCTGAAGTCTTTTTGTATGCACTATTCTCAGCCAGCTTTCACTTTCTATGCCACCTGGATGACTTATCGACTTTTTCTATTTTTATGAGCAACAATTAGGACTGGGTTTCATTACAAGAAACTTTTAGAAATTAGCGAAACGTATGAGCAAAAAAGATTTTTGCAGGAATTGCTGTCATGTTCTGACATAAAGATGATCAAATGAGTGAGAACCCACAGTAGAAATCGGACACATTTTTTCTAGAGCTTCTTCCTACATTGTCACTAGTGCACACATCTCGCACCTATCCATTAGGACATTAGGAGTGAATGGGTGGAGGATACGAAGACATAAAGATTAGTCTTGCATAACGATCTTGTGTAGTTGTTCGATAGGAAGAGTAATTTTTGTGCGGAGGATTTTTCAATGACTACGCACACACGTAGTAGTGGACATGCGTGGTTGTCTGCGATCTTTGTGAGAGAGTGAGAAGAGGGACGCGCCTTGAGACACCCACATCGGAGTGTGTTTATATGGATATATTAAGGACAAAGTAGGGCATCAGGCTAAAAAAAAGTGAACGTAAAAAAGTTTCACTGTCGAGTTTGCACTTGCAAATTTGAAACGATATCGTTTCCTCATGCCTTCACAGTTTACAGAGACAATAAACACACGCGCTTTGTTTGTACACAAGAAAATATTTTTTTAACTATGTGTGTTCACGTGGACGACCTTTCTTGAGCCTACATAAAAGTCACAATGAAATGATAATGTACGGCCAATACTTTTGATGTATTGTGTTACTAAATACATTTTGGTAATTTAATGAGAAATCTATTTCGTAAGGCGCCCATTAACATTCATCGTCAATCTATCCATCACATCATAATTAAAAAGGTGGAAATGTGCGTAGCTTCATACATATATAGCTTTTATGAATATTTTTATTCACGAAAAATTATAAGGGTGTATTAAATTTTACCTGTCAACTGGGTAAACGGTGTCCCCACACCTGAGACAAGCATTTTCCGAATTGCCACGAAACATATTTGACATTTTACATTCACATCACTCTCAAAGCAAAACACTACATCTTTCGAATCCCACTACACCAAGTAGCTTTCGACACTTGTTCTCACTAGATCATCACATCTCTTCCCTTTTCCCATGTGTGAAACAGCGTGAAAAGATAACAACCCTTGAAATGACTTGAAGTGCACAATTTTTAAATCACAGTGTATTTTCGGCTCACTTTTACAACTTCATTTCATGCAAACCACTATATCAACTACTTCGCACAACACCACTCATTCTCATGACGTAAAGTGGGACATATCTTTCACAACTATATGCAAATATCCATCAAGGAAAATAAGTCCAATTTTATTAAAGTATTTCTTCGTTTTTCGATTCTCAGTCCTGTACACTTTGTACTTTTTTTCTACACTTTTATATACGTCCACACTTCAACTTTTTTCAGCTAAAAAATGTTAACGTCATTTTCCCAACTGTACTTGACTCGTTTCACACAGAAAACTCGGAATTTGCATTTCCAAAAGCAATCAAAAATTGTATTCAGAGAATTTCTCACAGTTAAAATCGTTCCCTTTCCGTCAGCATGTTTGCTGATATTTCGGCAAAGATAATGGCTCTCAAAAGGGTATATATGCTTCTTGGTTCCTTAAAGAAGCGCTGGGAGGAAACGGTACTTCTTTCTAGGGCACAAATGAATTTAATTTTCTCCTCTTCTTCTTTTCAGCTCAAAAGCTCATTTCGTAGTGCAATGCTTAACCTTGAATAGGATAACCCAACTGCTGAGAGCAGTGAGTGAGTGAGAGAGAGAGAGATCCTGTCGGCAGTGTCTGCATGCAGGTTTTGCCGTTCTGCATTCACTAGAACTCATCACATCATACCTCTCTCCTATCTCCTATCTACTACGAAATTTTCTTTCGTATCTCTGTTCAGTTTTGTTTGTCTCCTTTTTCAGTTGACTCGCAGAAGTTGACAGTGAATGGTGCTTAGTAGTATGAGGTGTGCACTGCGTGCATGTGTGTGTAAATAGAAATATTATCGTCCTTCGCTTATAACTTTCAAAGGAAATATGCTACTTCACACTAGGCCTCTTGATGAATGCAGCCTTCTCCTCTTTGTATATTTTCCTTTGCATTTCCACTTTTGTCACCATACACCACACACATACATATATAACACGATTTTTGCATTAAATTCTTCACTTTTGGTATTCTCACTTAATTTTCATTGGCGATTCGGTTTTCTTCTGTGCTCACTTTTGTGCGCATTACTGCCGATTAGGATGAAGACAAGGGTAAAACCTTCATTGCTAAATGCTCTTTTTCCACTACTACCCTACTACACAGCTCTCAACCCTGTTGATAACAAAAGGAGAGAAACAAATGTTATTAAGTAGACTCACACAACACGATCCACACATGCATATAGCACGAATCCTGAAGAGAGGAAACAATTTTCATGAGAACGAAACTCAAAAGTGTGTGGTTAAGCCCAACAATACAAACTGTAGAGGTTTTTTAATGGGACAAACACATTGAACTACAAAGTCACCATCAGAACATCCTTTTTTCTCTACGTTTGTTCACTAATCACAACATCGATGCTATGATGACAGCACTAGCATGGTGCTAAAATGTCTAGCTTTTCTGTACTTATATTGTAACAAAGTATGAAATTTTAAGGGAGAGAACAAAATCTGTCCCGGATGGATGTGCATACGTCAGTAACTTGTACCGCAGAGGTAATGTGCACTAAAAAGAGAGGATGAAAACAACGGATGAGTGTATAGTATAGTATTGGGTGGGATGTGATGTGAGTTGAAACGGTCGGCTGTGTAAGCTTTTCTCAGCTTCTTCGGCAAGCTTTCGATTATTACTTATTATTTTATTTTTATATTGTATTCTTTCCACGGCTTGTACATATGTGTGCAATAATGATGAAAAGGAATTGCACAAGTGTGTACGTGGTGTATGCTCGTGTACAAGTAGGTAGGTATAAAACGCAATTCGAAAAATTGCAAAGGGATGCACCGTAGTTGCGATTACCTATTCGGTGTGGTGTGCTCTTCTCACTCACATCCTAATAAGAGAAAGGATGAGACAGGTAGGCTTCGAAAAAAGGAGAATATATCTGCGACCGAGTATGACTAACTGAACTGACTGCGAGAATGAAAAAAGAGTTAGAGGGATTGAGAGAAATATATATTAACTCCTCGTCTCTTTTCGCTGGCAAACCTCCTCGTTTTCCATTAGAACAGGTATCAAGCAGGAGCTCTACATGGGCGAACGAATTGTGATGTGATGTGATGCGATGGATGAGGTAAACTCGTGTAACAATCATGCATATATTGATATATGAATCAAGCAACAAGTGTGTGTGGAGATACCACACACTCAATTGTTAATGCAGAGAATGAAAGGCGATAAAGCAAGAATGAAAAACCCTTGCAAGCTATATGCAATATGAGAGTTCAGCTGCAGCGCAGCGGAGAGGGTAACTTGGCACCGTATCAACGTGGTGCCATTTCTTCAGCGTAACGTCTCTTTTTTTACCTTTTCCCTGCCACTACACCACCAACCACCACCGCATTAAAAAAGGTAACGAATGCGTAGATGTTAAAAAAACATTACCGGACTGGTAGTCATTGTTGTGTGTAGCGTTATGCATTTTATGATGATGATGACGATCTCTCTGTGATGAGGATGTACATTTTAGAGTTGAAAAAAGGTAGTTTATCAAATGTTTGTGTGTCTGTACATGAGCGCAATATTATGTTTATATATGCAGACCGACACAGGTTGAATGTTTTTTATACAGGTTGCAAGCATCAGGGGTTCTTCTTCTTGGCCACAGGTATAAACGTACATTCATATATAAGCGAGTCTATATTTGTAAAAAAGAGCTCATTTCATTATGTCCATATCCGTATTTACGGATATTGTATAGAACAGTTTGCGTACAAAAGTAATGCGAGCATATCTGATGATGATTTTACTGCAGATATCTCCCCTGATAGTATACTACGTGTTTTATACGGTTTTTAAAACCTCGACCGAGCAAACTTTAGTTTAGATCAAGTAAGCCTCTCTGACTTTTGCATTATATTGAATATCACACCAATTGTTAGCGTAAGTTAGTATGGACACTATAGATGCTTATATGTTCGCCGTAGGTAGGCATGCTTAGGTTTGAATAGAAACTATTGAAAGTTCTACCCTTAATATATGACTCCATAGTTCAGAGAATTATTTCGCTCATAGTGTTCAGGCAGAGCTGAATATGGAGTTACAAATGTGCAAATAAGGGATGTTCTCAACTCTCATCTGCACTCTTGCTCTTAATATAGCGTGTTTCATTTTGTTACAACTTTTGATGAGATGATGCTAAATGTCGACTCGAAGTGCGCAACTTTCAACAGCCATGTACTTTGTTGATTTGCTGGTAACATAGAAAAAGGGAGCTTCAGACGAGAGTTTTTGCTCGGAAGAGAGAGAGAGAGAGAGAGAGAGAGAGAATAATGCCCACCATATTTGCATGAACGATGTTAAAACATTTTTTGCCACTAATCAAAACCCTTTGGCAAGCCAACTTAACATCTTTGCCGATTCTTTATTCTGGCTTATGTGCCTACTTATAAAACATTCGAGTATGCCTATATATTTTAAAGATTGTGAAGGTTCGTTCTCGTGGAACTTCCACTGTGTATGTCTGATAACAAGTCAGCAGTTTTTAGAACCTCATTGTTGACTTCCGAATGCATGGTATTAAATAAGAAGCTTTACACGTTCAACGCCGCCAAATCTGCGGAATTTCTGTTATGAATAAAGATAGCGATAAAGTGTACAAGAAGAGATAACTTTCCACATTCGCGATTGAAACACACTCCACTCCCAAAAACAATAACAGGTTTTACATAACATGTAGTTGAGAATGCGGTCAAAAACTGCTAGAGCTGTGCCAGGATCCATATTGTGCACAGTAGGCATTATATAGCTCTATAACTGAATATGGAATTCTTGTACAATTTGGGGACTTGGGAATTTGTCAAATTTTCTGCCAGGAATGGGTAGGAAGGTGAAAGGCAATCGGAGAAAATGCACCTAGCTGTAGCTTCGTTTAAAAATCTTCAAGATTGAAGTACATACTCGTAGAACCTATAACTTCTTTCAGACTCAAGTTGTGATTTTTTCCCAATGGACAACATCGGAAGGTAACCATTTTCTGGATAAATGTGTTTTGTGTGAATCACATAAATACAACTGTAGATATACATATTTCTAACTAACGATTGAAGTAGCAAGGAATTTTGTGAAATATTTTGAATACATGCAAAACTCTATACACGCTGGAAGTCATTTGCTTGTGCATTAAAGCATGCTTAATCATATGAAAGGGATTTTTTATTACTTCGTGCCTATCTGCACAGAGGGAAGCGGAACATTTATCTCGTGGTGGTGATGATGACTATCCTCATTTTCCTAATGGTTGCTGTTCCGGCTATTCCTGCTCTTTGAATTGAAACCTGCTTTTAAGCCCTTGTGTACGCTGTACGCTCTTTCCATCTCTACACAACAGGGAGGGTTAATGCACATTCCGACACTGGATTTTTATCAGATATTTTCAAGTGTTTTTTTGCTTTTAATTTTGAGTGAAAATATGCTAAAAGTATTTGGGTGTGATTTAGAGGAGTATTTCGGTGGTTGAATTACAGGTATAAAATTTCAACTGCAACATTATTACACGGATGCATATATTGTATATGCATACTGTACCACTGACTACCTAAGTATATGCTTATCCTATAAAATAATACACAGATTTGCTATGCTGAATTGGTGAATGTATTTACAAGCATCTTTCATCGGGCCAATTTAGTTGCTGCTACAAATGCAAATTTTGTTTTGTTACACGTCAGACTCATCAGTAAATCAGTAAAGACACGCTTGACATTCATTAATCCTTAGGACCAACCTGCAGAGAGGAGAGGACGAAAAAATGTCGGTAATGTCTAGTAGCCCATGCAGCCACATAGTTCTCTAATGCTGTATCATCTTCCACATTCCACGTTCGTAATGGTAAGTAGGAATGATTTTTGTGTGAAAGGTAATTTACACACGTCGTGAGGTAAGTATGGCATGGCATAGTAAACGGCAGCAAGAGGACAGCAAAAAAGGTTAGTGTAGGTAACATTAAACTGTAATTTTATACGCGAGGATAATTACAAATGAATGAAGAAGGTTTGTACAATTTTAATACGTTGTGAACATCAAATTCGCTAGGTTTAAATTTTTCGGATTTGTCAGCTTCAGCATCATTTGAGGACAAAGTAGTGAACATTTATATTCACACAAGGTGTACACATGGGAAGTAGTCGGGTTGAACAGAAATACCCCAAATGAGAAGACATATATGCACGAGTGTATATATGTGGGCATTGTGTAAGTAGGATCCTAAAAGGTACTATGAATTTTTGCAAACTTGACAGCAATCCTGGCGTTGTTGTTAGTGTAGTGTACACGGTGGTGGTTCCTCATGAGCGAAATGGAAACACAAGGGAACTTGGTCAGGTGTGACCAACAAACTGACGGGATTCATTTTGTTCGAGACATATGGGACATATATAACATTACAGATACAGATGCTAAAAGGAGAAAAAAATCTTTATTCAATGCTTTACGACTCTATTTGATTCAAACTTTCGCATCGTCACACCTACACATTTTTTTCTGTCTACTTATAAGCATATATTATTGAGTACGCAAACAATGAAAAACTGCAGTCGTGTAGGTACGAGAAAGTAGAGGAAGTAGCAAGCACACACACAGACAGAGAATTCAATCTCATGAACTTTTGAAACTGTCGCTTTGATTCTTGTTCAAAAAAGTCATTACCCCAACTGACAAGTGTGTATGATTCCCTTTACGGAGAAGTCTTCCTTCACGGACGACTGTCAAACAAAATTTAACGAATAAATGATTGAATTTCTCTTAAGGGATTTCGATATTTGATTCCAGCAGAGTATGACTGGTTACAATGATTAGAAATTGTAAAAGAACGTGGGATGCACCGATCCACAATTTACGATATATTACGATTCACTTGTGCTTACTCACGTAGTTACTCTTCCGGTTTTACCTTCAAAGAGGTGTGTATGTTCTCATGCATTGCGACTATGCGAGTCGAATGAGATGCGCTAGTAGGGCAAGTTTTCGTGTTGTATAGAATAATAGAATATATTTTTGTGTTTGCTCATTTACACCAAGTAGGCATATCAGCATTAACTATTCAGCCAATCGAACGGTAACTTGAGAAGAGGTAAAAAGGTACCATACTCATTCTTCTTTCAGCATTTGTACTCGGGCTGTGTGCCGTTCTTTCCTGTTTCATTTCGTGTAGACATGCTTGAACAATAGGTGCATTACCATTTATAAGCGTATGTACAAGTTTGTATATATCCTGTCAGATCGGCATTGTTACTTTTTTTACCTCCGGGAAAAAGCAGTTATGAAAAAAGTGTTCCGGACTTCTCATGTTGAAACCTATAAAAACTACCGCTCCAACTCTAATAAACTTATAGCCAAAAGCCAACAAATCAGTGTAATTATACAACTTTCATACGATGAATGAGAAGAAGCAAGGCAATAAGCGATGAAATATGAATGTATGTATGAAGTAAAGATGTAATAGGATGCAGGCAGTTTGAAAACACACCCTTCATTATTTATGTACCTTTTGCATGATATAGCTGATGTTGAAGTGATCTACACTATAACTTCGCATAGAATATTTCATTAACATTTAAATGGAAGGTAGTACGATTTGTAACAAGCGTGTCATTTATGATACCCAGATCGTTTTTAGTAAGAGCTCACAGACCAACTGGAAAAAGTGCTACCGACAAAAAACGTTTGAATTAAAATTAAATTAAACCATGCCCATTTAAACAATCAAAGAATGATTTTGAAGATTACGCAAACTTTCAAGCATTTAACATTTTAGTTGCCCTGCGGTAAAACATCAAGAAAGTAGTTTTTCTTTTGAAATTTACAAAAAAAACTTTATCAGTGCAGTGGTATCTTGGTTCAGATGCGGTATGGTAATTAGCGGAAGGGTTCAACCATTAAAAAATCTGTATGTGCATTTCCTCTCCTCAGACAGTACCATAATTTTTGAGGCAAGGTAGATTTTCAGCTACCCTAACACCCAACACCACACAAACCGTCCATTCACACTTACAAATGTGAATGTTCAAAACTCTCCCATTTCTCACACAGCCTATGTGTTACGGTGTGCCTGTAAAATCTCTATTAAACAAATATATTTCCATACTAATGAATGACCGAATGACTGCACATATTATACACATAAACAATTAACAATAACATGTTTCATGTATGTAAACTTCTCCGCTGGTGCATTCAGAGTAAACACTAACTGACAAACTTTTTTCTTCTCCTTTGAGCTATGAAGAAATAAAATTGCATATAGATGTGCAGAAAAGCACTACTTTTACTTGTACAGCGAGATATGTTATTAAGCTACTGCTTCGGTCTGAACAGCAGAAATCATGCAAAAAGAGACAAGTAGCGATAAAAATTATTTCGAATTCCCTTGAAACAAGTGTTTAAACTAATAATAAAACTTCACTATAGACTTGAGTAAGCAATCTGTATGCGTACATGCACTTGAATTAGTTAGTGATCACGATGAAACACTGAATGTGCAGTGGGATGTCATGCAGTTTTGTACGTATTCTAAGTTACTTACGAGTATTAAGCTTTCAACATGAGTTGCTTGCGATTATTTTCCAACACCGATTATAGCAATTAATTCCGAGATTTTTCAGAGGCAGCCACAGCCACCAAAGCAGAGTTATACCTACCACCGCATAAAAGGGATCTACGTACACTAGCCATTTTATGCGAGATAAGTACTTATGAGTTATATATATATTTATATGAGTTTGCTGTTTGCATTCAAAGTAAATTTCAGAGGATTTATGCCTTGAAGCTGCGGCAAAATGTTTATAATGATTTTGCGAGATCTTCTGCATTCATCATATAATTAATGCATTTTACAAAACATGAGCATTTAAAAAAGCAGTTCAATTGTTTAGGGTACTTTTTCCGCGAAGCAAATGGGTCTCCTCATCTCTGAGAGAATTTACGCTAGAAAGGTAAATTGTTTCGGGTATTTAACCCCAGGACGTTTTATAAAGAAACAATGCCATGCAAGTTGGATGGTGGTGCGGCAGTTAGTTGGCTTCTGCCAACTTCAAAACAAGCTTTGCACTTAAGTGTCAAGTTTATTATGTACCTTGTGCGATTACCACAATTGTAAGTACCGGTTTCCCTATATAAACTCTCCTTCGTGCAGGTAGAGGTGAAGAGTATATAAAAATCTGAAGGGATCTATAGACAATGGCCCAACCCAAAAACACGGGTCACGACAATGTGTCGAGAGAAATAGAGGGGAAGGTACGAATTACGCTTTTTATTAGCAAAGAGGATGTTTAGCCACGGACGGGCTTTGAAACATGTACAAGGAATTGATTACGGGTTACATCACCAACACACACGTACCATCATGCAGAATAGTTCACATTTTTGCACACTCTGAAAAAAATATATAAAATACTTCATGCATCTTTGTTTGCATGCTCGCATGCCTTGGTTTAGTCATGTCATGGGGGAATATATCTTATACAAAACAGAAAAACGCGTATCACAAAAATTACAAACATACAACCACACATGTCACGCATGCTAAGCATAATGTTGAGGAAAGTAATTTTCTCTTGTGACATGTCAATGATTCTGAAATATTTCGTGTCAGTCAAAAATGCGGATATTCATCATCATTCATCAGATCCATCTACACCTTGCACACATTTTATAACTGGAATTCGGAATCGGACGGGTTTAAATGCAGAATGGTTTGAACCTTTGATCAACACTACAAGCTCTCAGTCAGTGCTTGAAAGTTTATGGCATCATACTTAGGTTATCATTAACATGTGGTTCTTTAAGTATCCCTGAAATAGTTAACACATTGACCATAATGCAAATATGGTCGTTCTTATAATGGTAATTTACCATTATACAATTTAGCTTCTCTTGGTTTTACTGTGATCTTAAATGAGGTATTTGCACAATACCCCAACGAATGCATCTTATCTCTTGTTCCCATTTCGTCCTTCATCGTAACTTGTGTCTGATAATTAAGTAATTTCCGGTAATAACATTACACGCTTTGCAATCTGTTTGCAGTGCGCAGACATTGTGTACAAACATTCTCTTATTGAGAACGCCTCATTTATTCACACAAGAATACAATGTGGTCTGCAATTTGATGAGACTGAGGCTGTTGCGACATGCGACAGCAGGAAAGGGTGATGAGCAAGTAAGTATGTATTTACTTATCGTGACTAGAAATACAACATAAACCGCTGTAAAACAAAACGATGTGTTCTTTGTCAACGTGATGTCACGAAATGAAAGCGTTTGTGTGGGCTTGCGTTTTAGCGATTAAATCGTGTAAGGGATTGATGGCTATGTGTATGACCGATTTTGAATCAATTTTCAGCCAGTCAAATGCACCCCCTTGATTAAGACGCAGAAACGAAATTTTTATACTATATTACACATGTGTATATATAAATACATGAGAATATATTGCTCTGGCATGTCATTAATACTATTTAGTTAAAGTTTTAGTGGAATTTAGTACAGGTGTAATGCAGACATGAAAAATATCTCTGCAATGAAACAACAAGAGTATTTATATTCCAACGCATATATGTATACAACCCTACAACGGAGTTACTTCCAGTAACATTTGAAGTTCCAACCCGAATCCATAGCGAGATTATCGAGGATAATATCTAACGCGCCAACGTGGGTGGATTTTATCAATAGGAAACGGATGCTATAGGCTAAGAACCATCCATTAATGCAAAATGCAACAAACAACAAACCCCTATTCTATTGTACATTGATTTTTTAAATGGAATTTTAAACTTATTCTAACCCTACAATCTTCTCAGCATGCAGAAGAGAGAAAGCCAATTGAAAAATGGATATGAACGGATTACTGATTAGTATGGTAATTTGTGTTAATTACCAAAAATCGGTAGTGTGTGGCGTGGTTTCATCCTTGTAGCAAGGGCGTATCTAGGTATAATTAATGTTAATTTATCTACATTTTTGTTAAGTGGTAGCAGTTTGTGTAGCAGTGGTACGGTAAAATCACATGAACTACCGTCCTATCAAATTTTTAACATTCGTCGACTTGTCATAAAAACTGGCAATCTACTTCCAATTGCTCTCGTCCGGGTGTGATTCATTTTCAGTGTCAGTTACCTCAATTTATTTCATGAAACGATATATTACAGAATAATAAAACACTAACACACACATCCGTCGATAGCATTTTCTTCTACAATCTGCAACGTCAGAAATGACTGAATGAATTTGCGTAGTATCCGATGTAATAATGTAATCTCCATGTATAACAATATGGAACCCGAATGTAGGTTTGGGAAGATATTCTCAAAGAGTTGAATAATGAGGATGACTAAGGAAGGACTGAATGAGGAACCGTGTTGTCCTTTGTTAAGCGTTCTTGCTCTTCTTGATTTGCTACAAAAGCCACTGTAATCAATAGAGACTAAAATGACGCACAGAAGTATACATAATTTACACAACAGATTACGATGATCTGCCTTTACCGTTCCATTCACCACCATACAAACTAATCTAAATCGCTTCCTATTTGAATTACCAGAAGTGTTTTCTAGAGAACTGTATTTAAAATAACAAAACGAGTGGCATTTATATATTCATGGTTGCTAAATCTATCTCAAAATGTCAAGCGTTTGATGGCCTAACGCCAAACTGAGATGACTTATTGTTAGTTGCAATAATTGCAGCAACGCCTTAATTCAATACGGTGCGATGAAGTTTTTAATACTTTATGATTTTGTTCTACAGATACAAGTATTAAAGTGAGTGGGTGTCTAAAACTACGATTTGCGAATTTTAAGGTCTGACTGCTCTTCCTCAAACATAAATTCGCGTCGTTTTTTACTGCTGAAATGCTAAATGTTGATAGGGGCAATGATGAGCATTGTCTTGGCCTTAGGAGGATTTCATTGGCTCTTCAGTTTTCTCCGCAAATCTCCACCGCATGTAAGCTACCTTCATTCTGTCCCAAATGTTCTCTACGGAGTCCATCGCCGGTCGAACATCAAGAATTGCAAATTTGAACGTTTCATCAACGGCCCCGCCATCATAGTAATCAATAATATATCTGACTTCCTTTCCACAGCGGTCAACGATCCAATCATGTCTGTCAAATGGAAGCTCATACCCCATCCTTTAAAAACAAAAACCCAGTTACTATAATTAGCTAGTGTGGAGCGCATATTTCAATAAAGAACATAAGTATTTCTTCAGTTTACCAAGAACGAACACGTGCACGCGGAGAAAATTCCTGAGCTTTCCCTCGGAAGCTTTTTAATTTTGGGCACATGCATTCTGTTGCATGGAGTGCTTCCCATTTCAACACTTCTCGCCAAGCTTCTTCATTATTAACATTATGAATTCTTATAATCGCATCCATGTCATCTTTCTTGATGTCCTCGTCCTTCCACCGCCACCCTTTCCTTAACATAGCATTCCAGAACATCTGTAGAATAAACATGGTGCGTCAGCAGTTCAGAATATCATTATACGTTGTCAACAATAACTTTCAGCCGTCGAATGCGAATGTATTTAAATATTCTCACCTGTTGAGACGGGTACACCCACCGTTCGCCATCAGTACCTGCTTTAGGTATAGAGGATGTAACCCTTTCCGTGGGTAAGGAGAAAGGTTGATCAGGGGCTGGCCTTTGATTGGGAGGTGGCATCTGAACAGTTTGTGAGAGAAAACATTGTTATTGTATATCGACTGAAACCCTAAGAACATCGTATTTTTCCAATACGATGCACTGCATAAAATCACTGGAAAAATTCAAACATATATAATGTATACCAATTTACCAATACGAATAACATACCATGTTTGTAGGATCTAAATCTGCCGTTTGAGGATCATTCACCAAATGAACTGAGGCAGGACATTCTGACCTCCATGAACTGTCTCCCTGAAAAATTTGTATTAATTAAGAACATATTTGATATAAAATTGTATACTACAAATGACGAAGTACAAAGTTGAAAGTATTCATATATTTTATTTTTTATTTTTATCAAATGTAAATTCGATTAGAATTTCATTTGTACATGGTTTACTGGACATCCGCCCCCTGATCTCTCCTTTCCAGACATTCGTACTGAAGCACCATCAGTTGATGACTTATGATGATGTTGACTAGCAGGACATTCCTTTGGAGGATCTATAACGGTTTGTGCAGCAGCCTCTGCGCTAGACGCAACATTTCCCATGTTTGATTTACTTCCTCTGTTGTCCGTTCCTCCTTATTTATTTAGAGTTTGACTGGACCACACAAGAATTCAGAACTTTAATTGAATGTATTTAAAAACCACTGATTAGTTTCATCGTGCGCACCATGAATAATAGAATTTACGAATGTTAAATATATTTTATTAAATAACGACAAAATATTTTATTTCACCACCTCCAAGTCCCGACCCTAATTTTTTAAACAGCTGATGACGGTGGAATGCTAATTCCGTGAGCAATCAAAATTACACCTGTTTTACTAACGAATGCTAGGCTTAATTATTAAACTGAATTTGTACGAATTAAATATTTTTGTGAAATTGAAGTTTCTATTTCTATTTATTGTTGGTGATGTTTACAAACGGATTGACTACATCCATGTGCGATTTCTTCAAGTCCGCCTTCGAGTTTCCTCAATGGCATGTGGACAAGCATTTGTATTGTGACTGTGAGTGTATTATGTACACAGAACAGAACTAAGCTTTCTATACTTTGTCTTCATCCCCATTGAATGCAGTTTAGTTTTCGTGACATGCACTTATCATGATAAGAAAATTAAAAGTTAATTTTATTGAAATTATTGATTCACACATTACACATTCATAAATATACATGATGTCCAGTTCACATAATAATTAAGTACATGATTATATTATAACCGGACATGATAGTATTAGATTTTAAATAATGGTACAATACGTGGTACTACATACTTCGTACAAGGAAACCGTAAACAAGTACAAAATGAAGAAAGCTAGTACAAGAGCAAAGTTGAAACAAGTTTACAGAATAAATCAACGCCAATCTGGTTTCTTTTTGCTAGCAGAGGTTGCAGCAGGTGTGACTTTTTGACTTTGACCAATCCTTGGTGGCATAATTCTGTTCTTATTGACTGTGGAACGAGTTGCAATATCACGTACACCTTTGGCAAATTCTTTGAATCCACGGATTTTATTTGCATCAGAAGGAACATCCCGATATACCAAATCCACCTCGATTTTCTACAGCAAAATGTAAAACATTATATTAGTTAGCATTATTTATATTGACCATTGACTGAGAAAGTAAATAATAGGAAGGAGACATTACCGATCCATCGACATTAAACACTTCCAATCTTTCATGTGGTTTTGCTGGTCCACCATCCGGCATTGGTGGAATACGTCGTGGCAATATGGGCGATCCGCCCTCAGAGTAAACAACTTCGCCAGGTTTTGCTAACCGCGGGGCTTTATTTGTTGATAGAACAGTCCCACGCCCTTGTGTTCCGAACTGAAAAATTCCTAGTTGTTGTTTAGGGGTGGCGTGCTTTCTCTAAAAATAGAGAAATAGGCATTACGTATATAGTGCTAACATTGTTCAGAACAAACTGGGAAAGCTTGACTTTGATTTAGCCTACCATCGATGCTGGGCTTGGGAAATTGGCTAGTATATTGTCGCGTGATGTTTTGGTGAAATGATCATCCTCATCTTCTTCTTCTGATATTTCAAACAAAGGTTCCCTTACAATTTTCGGGGCCACCGAAGCAGGATAACCTGAGTTGGACTGATTGATAAGCTTCAAAATGAGATCACTAAGCGTGGTGGAAACTTCAGGCTAAAAACATAATGAAACGGCTGAAAATTTGCGCAATACACAATAGCAATACAAAACCCTGTTCTACGTAGACTTTTAACTCGTTCATATTTAAAACGCTATTGGTACTTACGAATCGAGTAGCATCTGAAATCTTTCCATATTTCACGTCCGGACAAAAATGCCTTACAGCTTTCAGAGTGGCTTTAGCTGTGTCTTTAAGGAGTTCCAGTTGTTCATGCAGCATTAACAATTCCTTTCTAGCTGCAAATAGAACAAACATATCACATTCATTCACAAGCACGAATGCAACTACTCGTTTTTGGAAAACGTGCTAATGGCAAGTCTTTTATTTCCAATCATTGATTAAGACGCCACGACGGCAATGGTAACTGTATGTTGTATGTCTTTCTTCATTCTTGGAAAAATTGAAAATAGTGTGCATCAGGTTTATTAAATAAAATATTACCATTAAGTTCAAACTCTCTATGCCTCAAATCATTGGTGACGTATGAAATAGGCTGACTTGATTTCAGCTCAGCGACCAAGTCCGGTATGTCCTCCCATGGTTCTCGAACC
Organism: Heteromurus nitidus; assembly: GCA_034687055.1. Lineage (NCBI taxonomy): Eukaryota > Metazoa > Arthropoda > Collembola > Entomobryomorpha > Entomobryidae > Heteromurus > Heteromurus nitidus. The sequence continues at coordinate 82,746 of JAQFZW010000042.1, read as the reverse complement.
GTTTCACTTCCCTCTGTCACAGTAGCGACGATTTGAACCTCCTTTGATTTTGATTCCTTTAAAGGCTTTAAACCTGCAAGTCCACTGTCACCACTGGCAGCTGAAGATTCCAAGAAGTGTTGTGAGGTTTCACCATTGTGGGACGCTGGACGTTCCGAAATGTTATCTTCCGTGCCACTACTGGATACTTCCTTTTTTTGTCTACCCCGTGATAGTACATTTTTCCCCTTTGTCTTTTTAGTTGGCTTTGTGCGTGCCTTCGGCATTTTAACTAATCACAAGTTCAAAGTTTCTGGAATATTCCTAACCGGCAGTTAGTTAAATTATAACCACAAACGACACCACGTGAAATTACGAATGGAACGAGATGAAAATTTTTCTTGTTTGAGCAACAACAACAACACCGCACCGGACACCCAACTTGACTCAACAATTCAGCAGCGAAACACAGTCACCTGTTGTCTGAAATTATTTTGTTGTTCTTTCTGATGTTGTGTGCAACGAAGTTTACAATTAACTTAAATGTTTTATGAAACTGACAATTAAATTAAATTCACTTATGCTCGGAAGTAAAAGCATTTAGGAATGAATGCACAGAACAAAACATTATTGCTTTGTTGGCGGTTGTTGGAGTTTCCCTTCCCGCCTTTCTGGTTTGAACATTCTGGGGTTCAGTGAGGACCGAGGATGATCTTTCCCACTTGGAAGACAGCAACTCAGCAACTTCTTCTTATGAGTCTTCACTGCAGTCCTACAGTCACAGGATTGACAGGAGGAAGATTCAGAGGAATCAAGATCGTAGTAATATGATCCATTAACTTAATTATGCAAATTAATTTGTTCAGTTACAGATTATAAATACTTTAATTTCATCTCAATTTCATCGTTTTATACAAAATTTACAACGCATTTAGCACCAGAGAGGGATTCATTTTGATCACGTTGAGATGGTTTAAAACTCAACAATCTCGAAATACACGTATGATAACTCATTCATAAAATGAATACAATTAAAATTATTGGAGAAATCACAATTAACATTTGGAAACAGGACACACTTACCCAATTTTAAAGTACAAATAAATACTTATTGAAATTGATGCTTATAAATCTGACGCTTGCACATGGTCATTTTTTACTACGCAGCGGGTTAGACTAAATTAACTATAATTTAATTGGTTAAGGTAGTCCATGCAAATCGTGTTCCGTATATAGTTTGTCACATTGGTCGTAAATGTCAGCAGTTAATTTGATAACGTCATGCATAATTGGATTCACTTCGTTGTCGTCTACTCCGCCATTTGCACATACCTGTAAAACAGTAAATAATTTTACTATACTGCTTCAACTTCATAGAAAAATCATAATTTACAATAATTTGCAATTAAATAAATGTGACATACTTTCGCTATGAGATCTTTCTTCGTTGGCAAGCCCAACATGGCAAGGCCTGCCCCTTTCTGGATCAACCATGGATGGAATTTCGCAAGTGTTTGAGCATACGCATCCTTACAAATACGAGATGTGCCATCGTCATCTCCAATGGAATCCATTTGACTTAGAAACTTTGATACGAAAACTAAGGAAAAATTAAAATCATGTACACACTAAAGGCTTGCCAAAGTCCTGAATGTATTATTTCAACTTCTAAACTGATGTTTCCTTACTTAGAGCACGGTGTAAACGTAAAAATGTCCTGGAACCTGAGGATTCCTTATTGGAATGTATATAATCGGATGTCTTTTCGAAATCTATCATTTTCTCCACTGTCTCGTAATGTGTCTTATTATCCCCCTCACGGTATCCTTGAAGAATCTCGATTTTGCTCTTTACATCGGATCCGATGAAGCTGAACAACGTTCCCAGCATACAAAAGAACCTGTACGGTGAAGAGAAAGAGATATTCGCATATCGCAAGTTAAGGTGATGTTACATGATTCATGTGAGTATATCAAGTTACAACTTTGTGATTAGTGCATATACTTGTAAAGTTGCTGGAAGATGCTGATGTATTCGTCCATATCTACTTCATGATCCTTATCACGGATGCACTTCTTAAGATGGTCATTGAGCTTCTTTATGTTGAACTGGCCAACATACGTTCCATCCGTTTGATCTTCGATAACTTGCGAATCGACTTTCCCCTTGCTTCCAGTAGGCGACTCCATACTGCTTTCTCCGCGGACGTTGTTATTATCCATGCGTTGCGAATTGATTGACTCGTTTCTCAAAATCAAGCCAAGTGCTCTGCTTGTCTTGGGTGACAACGTTCCTGCAACAGAAGCCGAGTCATTAAGTAAAACAGGGTAGTTATCAAGGCGTAACTTGCGCAAATCATAATCCAACTTGGAAAATATGAGGAGACACGTGACAGAAATCACTGCCAATACACTGTAAGTCCTGCACATATTGAGTAGCATCGTTATTATGCGTGCCAGTTCGGGATCAAAAACGGAAGGATGCCTGAACTCAAAGTTATGTACAAGTACAACTTAAACACAGACTGAGGACGAGGGGCATTATCACAATCAGTAACTTTGGGGAAACTGGGCAGCACTGGAAATATGTGAGCCATTTTTCATTCAATTCCTACAGAAAATCTCAATGAGCTTCAGTCATGTTAATTTTCTATAACTGCTGATTAAGTTAATTTTGTAGATCATTTTGCTTTCGTAGCTCTTGCTTTGAGTTCGAGTTCACTTGTACTGATTGCATAATGTGCTTCATCATTTACTATTATGCAGTTTGTGTCATCTTGCCCGATATGGTCCAACAAAATGATGTTCATATAGTCATTATCGTTCGTTGCTTACATAAACTCAGCGCAGCGAACATAACTCTTTCAATAATAGATTATATTATTTATACGTTACTTCTGACTTTCTGAGGTATGCAGGCGAGTGGAGCGTCCAGTTTTTCCTGACAGCCAAAAGTAAAACTACCTAATCATGCCAATACAAAGCGTGCGTGTATCATCTAAATCTGTTTACCTAAAAGACCCAGAATATTCCTTATTCAGATAAAATTACATTCTAAACTACCAACTTTGTACAACACAAATTTTTGAGGTTGTAACAAAACTCTGGATCTTTACAATTTGACAAACTTTATTCGAATGCATCCGTTGAATTATGTCATACTTGATTATTTCGTAGTATTGCATGTTTCATAGTGAAAAATAATTATTGTAAAAACATTTTACATCATGCTGCAAACTTTTAGCTGCTAGCCAGTTCATCGTTGCTCGTTGCTTTGATATTTTTTGATTTTTTGACTTTACGTAGATACACGCAACTTACAGGAAAGCATGTCTTACGATTAGTCTTGCATCGTGCATACTTTATTCGAAATTAAATCATATGATGGTGATTTAATCTTGGATCAATATTTAGGAGTGAATTTTACAAAATTTAAGTGATGTGGTGGGAGAGGAGAAATCAGAGTAATAAAAACTCTGTACAGCATACGAATATATGCTAGTTTATAGTTCATTCATGCACTCATGAACAGAGACTATCGCCACTGATTGCATGCAATTTGTTTAACAAAATGTCACATTCATCGTTTCATTTCCATTCATTCTCATTCAGATCAATATAGATGTACCCGTGCAGTGTACCCAAGACTTAGGTTTAGGATGACGCGAGCAGGTCACACAAAAGCAGCTTTTCACAACGTTCGTGTTCGTAATTCATAATGATTAAATAGGATCTTGGGACCACGGAACCAGTGGAACACCATATTGTCCTTTTGGCGAGGATGATATTCATAAGGCACAAACATGCATTACCGATATATAATTCGACAAATAAGTACTGAACGAATGTCTTACACGATATAGTACTAGTGAATGTTTGCATATAAAAATGAGATCAAATAAGAGGTTTTATTTTAAAGGAATTCTCGAGGTGCTTACCCGATGTTATGATGTATCAGTGATTTAATGGATAGAGCCGGAAGGCAGGAATATTCTTATAAATTAGCATCTGCTTGGCAAAAACACACAACCATGTTCTGTCCTCAGTAAGGTAAATATGTGCGAAAAACTCTTCTGGAGAAGTCACCTTAATACAGTACAGAGATCATATTTATTCAAGTATTTTTCCAAACGTGAAAAACTAAATCCACATTGAAAAATTATTAATGCATTTACATACCCACACAAATTTGCTATCAACTCCACATATTTTTGAGTTTTATTGTATGATCCCCTCCGGTCTGGTTATTAAACCGCACTCACAACAGTTTGCAACCGTATATTTTATGCAACTTAATCCAATTATCTCATCTCACTACATTGTGCAAGATGGAGAAACCAATCAGCCAGAGAGCATATCTGTCTGAATTTCGATATCCTAATCTTAAACCAGCTGTATAATTTTTATCATTTTACCTTCAGATGCTATTATCTACATCTCACTATGACCTTCGTGCTCCACTCGTGCTATAGGTAACTCCATTCACGTTTCACATCTCATACAGCTGTGAACTGTGAAAAGTACCATATATCTGTATCGGTGCTAGTGCAAAGGCTTATTCATTGCATTCATGGAATTAAATGGAAAAACTATACCTATCAGCTATACCAACGTGTACATATGCATACTTGAGTGAGAAATGTGCATGACCGACCACGTAAGTAGTAAGTGTACATTCATGTCTATATGGTGTCACGGAGCAAGTTTTTTTAGTTCTCATTCTCAGCGGAGCATCTCATCTGTAGTTTTTTATGGAGGGGGTCAGGGTATATTGTTAAATGCACACTGCTGGTCGTACAACGAATGATGTTCTGATCTGACTGAAAAAACGTGTGTGTTCTATGCCCACTTGCACAAAGGAAGCGAGCGGAGCGTGGAGTGCTATGATTATGCATTCTCGTGGAATGTAAATGGTTGCAGAATTGTCACAATGTAGCGCAAAACACAGTTGAACTTTTTTCTATGGCCAAACTTGAATTAAAATCAGACTAACTGAATGTCAGCCATGGCTTTATAATCACTGATACATTACTAATCATGACATGCGAGAAATAAAAAATATCCGTCAGCAAGTTTGCATTTCATCAAGCTACTACTGATAATAAGTCTCAATATATTGGGACAGTATTATCAGTATTATCACTGTATTGCACTTTATGACAATGCATTGTATCTAAATTCATGATATAAAACTTTGTTAGCGTTTCATGGTCCACTTTCCCTTCGTTTTTGTGATTTTCGTTCGAGGTCTGTAGACTGCAAACCGACACAGACATATTATTCAATATTGGACATATTTTCCAATAGCAATTTTCTGTTGTATATGTATCGAATCGTCCGACAATGTACGATGTACCTATGTGTGAAAAATGATTTGCGAAATGGCTCAAAGCTTCGTATTTTAATATAGGTTGTATAACGTACGAATACTCAGGTGGTCCTCGGCCGGTTGCCTGATCTGTGAAGTTCCGTATAAATGTTCAAAATATACATCCGTAGATGCTTTTTGCATTTCCAGTGTCACAGCAAATGAAAGTCGAAAGTCCTACGTTTTTAAATGAAATTATCGTCGGAATTTTGGAATCGTCCAGTACTATGCGAAAATAACTGCACATTGTGTGATGAAAACTCAATATGCAACAGATTCCATTTTATATGACAGTTTTTTTTTCAGACAATTACAATCTAAATACATGTGGTGAACATAATTTCGGAAAAATACCTGTTTGCATTTAAATGGGCATACAAATTTTGCATGCACACAATGACGAGTTTACTTCGTGAAAAATCATAAAATAATGGTTATAACAAATTAATAAATTATAGATACGCAACAGCAAACATAACACACAGTTCATACCCTCCACTCCGCAAATTTAACAAATCATTTCCATTTCAATAAGCGATTTTTGAGTCAACTGGTCCTTTCTAACGGCCGCCCCAGCCGCCTCCACCTCCTCCACCGCCACCTTTTCCACCGCCGCCGTAACCACCTCCTCCACCGCCACCTTTTCCACCACCGCCTTTTCCGCCGCCACCTTTTCCACCACCTCCTTTTCCTCCTCCTCCTCCTCCCTTGAGCTTCTGGAACAATTTCTTCAAGAACTTGCCACCTTCAGCTTCAGGAACGGCGAAGAGCATGCATATACCCACAAGGAGTAGAGAGTAAGTAATCTAATAAAAATTTGAAATCTGAAGTTAGCATTTAATTAAAAAAGTAATGTATAAATAGAAGAATCGGACTGCCAAACATTTGATATAATATATCCAAGTTAAGAAAAAACTGTCAGGTCAAAACTTACGAGTCGACTTAAATTCATACTAAATGCTTTCGGTGGGAATGATGATGTGATGTCTGCTCTACACTGCTGGTTGTTATCCCTTGGATTTACGTATAGTTTAACGGACTACGAAGGAAGATATTCGTAAAGGACACCGGTATCAACGTTAATCCGTTAACCATACTTTGCGTGGTGAGCACTTCTTGTGGTGAAGTAGAACTATGACTAGACCACCAAAACTAGAAAATCGTTTATATATGCTAGAAAATCCATGCAGTCAAGTTACAGACAATCATTACTAGCCGAAAATGTTAAAGTTAAAACTTATTTCAAATTCTTCCATTTACGACCATTGCGGCACTAGAAATTGCACTAAACCGACACCAATATTGTGTGGCTGAGTCATCACTATATCCCTCACTTGATACACGACATTGTTGAAGGAATAATTTTTTGTATACTTTACATAAGGAAGCCCTCACTTAATCATTAATTTATCCCTTATCGCTGTATGCTGCGCGCTATTAGGTAGCCTACAAGTTTGAGAGTTGCCATTATGGAAATCTATTCATTTGCCCGCAACACAAGGCCTTTCACATGTCTACAATGGTCGCAAAAGTCATGAAGATCCTTGGTGGTATTTGGTTTCATCATAACAAGAACAAGATGTTACGCTTAGTTGGATTTCTAAAGATGTTGCTATTTTCAGCGAAACTTTTGAGTTTTAGAAAGATCCTTGAACATACATACAACACCCCACTTCAGCGCAAGGTTCCCTGAGCCCAATGATTCCTTTTCTATATCCCTGTCATCGACACCAATTAGTGTAAAAACGAGATATGCGGCTAATTGGTAGCATCACTGAATTACGCTACGAAGGGGAAAATATAACTAGTGCCTTTCCTCGAGGCTCGAGAAACAAAGTTCATTACATATTGTAATAGTTCGTATTACGTATGCAAAAGCAATTTGGAGTTTATTTAATCGCTAATCTTGTTGATTTGATGATTACCGGTAGTATTTTAGCATTGGGAAGTATAATGCAAAATACTTTTAATGAATGCATTTGGGTTTGGGTTAAACGTAGGACACACACAAAACTGAGGACACCCTGGAAAAATGGGGAAGTAAATTACATTGTCGTGTTTAATGGATACTTTTTAATGACCTTCAAACGTCCAAGTCTGACTTGCAATAATACGTAAACACACGAGGTAAAACCGTTATGCTGCAAATCGCAAAATCATCCAAATTCATGCGAGTGAAGTGAACCTTCGAGTATTAATAGTTTATTCGAGTTTATCGTCTTAGCGTCATTCATAGGGATACGATAGATCCTTCACGCTTTTATTGATAATAAACCAGTACTAAGAAGCCCTATGCAGTCTTTTAAACAGAACTTCAATAGGTTATTCAACTTTAACAAAGACGACAAAACTTTTTGTATGCTGCATCCATTCCAACTCCCATTCGATAAGGTCAGAAAAAATGTGCGTAACTGCGCGAAATCAGAAGATTAGCGTTACCAGATGCGTATTTGTACGTTGTTCTGGTGTGAAATGTTGTAGGCTGAAGCTGAAATTTTGAAACATCTTTGAATCAGGTTTATTTAAAGAATGCTACCCTTTCGTGAATCGCAAATTGCAACATAAGTGCATGTGAGTGACGATCATAATATAATAGTATTGCCGTACAAATTCAAACGATTTGAATTGAATATTCCATGCATATGCTCGGTAAACTTGAACGGGTTAACCAAAACGTAAAAAATTACGTTTTATTAGATAATGTCATGCGATTCAGAAAGAATCTCAACATTTACGCAAGGTAAGGTTCCTTCCAGGGATGAGATTTTCCTTCGGTTCTTAGATTAGAATAGTACACAGATGTTACTATAATGTAACCTGTTCTCCATCTAAACTTCATCATGATATAATAAGAATATACCGTGATCTGATTCACTCGTTAGCTAAATGCATTTTAATTAAATAAAATATTATCTACTCTCATTACGGAACATTCACTTGGTAGCTTGTTCTAATTTATAGTTCATGATTAGAATTTAAGGAAATAGTCCAACTTCCGATAAGGCTAATAGCACGATATTATAAGGTAATCACTCCAGCGTACTGTGCGAAGCAGTCTGAATCTATGAGTTAGCAAGCAGTGCTCGGCAGGACATTATTCAGTTCTGGGGCATTTAGAAATAGCAGATTCCAAAAGCGTTCCATTTTACACCAACTATAATCTATAGTGCCTGTAAACATAAAAATTTAATACTACCATCCATAATTTTGGTTGCACGGCATTTATAATTTATAATGTCCGAGTTATCCATCGTGTCATCTGCCGACAATATTTCTTCCATCAAGAATTCTACAGTTGGTAGCTTACATAATCTTCCCAGCTCATACGAACCTGGAGACATATCATGGATCCTAACATCTACTGCCCTGATTTGGCTAATGGGCCCTGGAGTAGGTCTCTTTTACAGCGGACTTAATAAATCCAAAAACATCTTGTCGATGATTCTTTTGAGTTTAGTTGCGGCGGCTATCACTTCCATTCAGGTAATAAATAAATCGTAGCTTGTCTGTCGATTATATATTTTAACCATTTGAATCAGTATTTTAAATCACAATAGGTACTATAACTATAACCTGCTCCATGCTACTGATCGTGAGTGTAACCAAATATTCATTGGAGCATATTCCTTTTGCTCATTGTTATTTCCTTCCATGAACAGTGGTTTTTCCTCGGATACACCTTGACATTTAGTACAACCGGATCGTTCTTTATTGGCAACATGGATAAGGCACTCTTCTCATTCAACTGGGATGAACCATCCCCCGGAAGCCCTAAACTTCCTGAACTCCTCTATGCAATGTATCAAGCTTTGTTTGCAATGGTTACTCCAAGCATTATAATTGGCGCTGGAACAGGCCGAGCTCGATTTCTCCCAACGGTTGTCTTCATGTTAATATGGACCACGGCAGTTTATGATTTTGTCGCCTATTGGGTTTGGAATCCAAATGGTTGGTTGACCCGTTTGGGTAGCCTAGATTTTGCAGGGGGTAGTCCTGTACATATCACAAGTGGAGCTGCTGCCCTTGCGTTTGCGATTGTTCTCGGGAGAAGGACAGATGTTGGCGATGAAACTCCAAACACTGTTCAAAATGCCATTGTGGGAGCGGCCCTAATTTGGTTTGGATGGTGCGTCAGCTCAATCATTCCTCATGCCAATTTCTGATACTCTTGTAACCATTATTCACACTTTAATTCAAGGTTTGGCTTCAATGGGGGATCTGCGTTGACATCCGGAATGAGGTCAATCATGGCACTTGTTGTCACCAACATGGCTGCATCGTCAGGAGCGATTACATCGATGATATTGGAGTATCGTACTGCCAAACAGTTCTCTCCAGTTGCATTTTGCACAGGTGGAATCATTGGGCTTGTGGCAATTACACCAGGTTGCGGATATGTGGGACCTATGGCAAGCATCGCTTTTGGAATAATCTCAGTTACAATTTGTAATATGTTGATGGCTATAAAGCATCACGTTCCTATCGACGACGCTACCGATGTGTTTATTGTGCATGCGGTGGCTGGCGTAATTGGGAACGTGCTGACTGGGATTTTTGCACAATCTGAAATTGCTGCTTTGGATGGATCAGTGATACAAGGTGGATGGATAGAAGGAAACTGGATGCAAGTGGCTTATCAACTCGCTGGATCATTTTCTGCAATGGTGTGGTCTTTCGTTTTAAGCATGATAATACTAGAGATCATTAATATTATACCGGGATTAAAGCTACGGGCAGAAACATCCACTGAGAAAGAAGGGTTGGATAAGGTTGACCTTGGAATGAGTGTTTTTCCTTCACCCAACTAATTTTATTAGGCTCACCGAAGCCAGATAACATAAAACAATCATTTAAACACCTAAAATTAATTAAAATATTAATATAACGGGTTAAAATTAAAATAAACCGGAATGATTTAAAATCACGTAAAATTATAAAAAAATGTTCTTGAACAGCTAAGTCATGTCTCCATTTCCACATACATCCATTCACTTTGTACGCTTTGTCGTTTCCGACATTCTGACACTGTATACCGTCGTATGTATGCATATACATGGTGCAAAGTAACTATTGGCTTTAGTTATGATTTTGTTCAAACAATTAAAGCATGTGTTGTATATGATGGTTTCACTGTGTCAACATTGTTTCCTGAGGTTTGACTATCGTCAGTTTCCTTTTCCTTCTGGTGATTTTCTACGATATCCTGTTATATTACGTCAGCACATAAACCAATAATGAATAGGGAATTATCATCACATCATTTCGTTCTTCTTATTTTTCATGTATGGGAATTCTGAAGGAAGTATATGATACTTGTATATCCAGCAGACTTACCAGCAGCAACATAAAACTTATAAACTTTGTCTTCGTCAAAACATCCAGTTCTGGAGCCATCGACAGAAAAACTTTATTGTTGTAAACATCCACACGGGCAATTGTGCTTCCAGAAATAGTCTTAATCTAGAACGGCGGTTCATGGAAAAATTTGTTTATGTAAAAGCACATATATACATTACCCTTTGATGATTAACCACCGAGGTAGTATGGCTATATGGCTAATTATAATAGTTTATCATTAGGCACGGCACACCTACTTAGATCCATGTCGGGTTACGAATATAAAATTGACTCACATGAAACTCTGTCGTATTGTCAAAGAGTTTACTTCTGGATGTCAGAAACAATGGCATACCGTTATTATCCAGAATATCATAAGTTTGAGTCGACAACCCAATGTCCTTCATACTAATTGAGCAGATCGCTTCTGCGGTGGTTGTAGAGGTGAGCTTACAACACTGTTGGGACGGAACAAATCAACATAAATCTGTCGAGGTAATATAAATCATGGAGATTTCTTATAACCTACCGTGAAAGACGTCTCTGAAATGCGCTTTGGCTTATCAATTGAGATGCGGAAGAGGCATTCACTAATGCTGGATTTGGTAGCTGGCGGTTTCATGACAGTAAATTCAATACTGCTTTCATTGTCCCCAAATCTGCCTTGAACCTCGAGGACTTTTGTGTCAAAGTGGTTGCTTATGCTATATTTAACTGAATCTAAAGTCAAAATAATTTATGTCAATTCAAACTGAATTAAATTTAAATGCAATACGTTTTTCAGTTGCAGTAATTTACCCTTTTCATCACCGCTTGTGCTCCCTTCCATTTTCAAGAAATGAAGTCCCCTGAAAATCGACGACACCTTAGGTTGTAAATCGCTCTCCATCTTTGTTCGAATTTGCTAGTTCGCCTATCGGTAAAACCCTTAGAACAGTGTATTTTGATTAGACAATAGTGCTAAATGTAATGAAACCTTTTGGTGATATCACTGACTAAATAGTTTACAGTTGTCATCTCCTCCATCAGTCTGCATGTGGGGCAGTTGCATGTTTTCGCATATTTTACAATCACGCTGCGTATCAATGTACATGCCTAATCAGGAATCCAAACAAACAGATAAGATAAGAGTTGAGGCGTATTCATGATCTCAACAAATTACGCTTCATTGGGGCTTATGCGTAGCAGAAACCCCAAATTCTACTGCTATCCCATTTCCGATATCTACTCATATTTTCGTCAACATTAATACCAAACACGGTTTGAACGAACATATTCCTGCATTAATCTCCATTACACCTATTTAAACAGTGCACATGGCGTCGGCAATCGTAGTACACATTATGAAGGACAAGAATTTCCAGCTCACCAAAAAACTGATAGCATGTTTACGCATTTTCTCCGTGTTCGGCATCCGAGAACTATAGCCAAGGACTATATAGCGGACCAACTCGAATGAACAAAAAAGTTGCACCTGTAATAACAGTCGGCAATCATCCATATTCGTAAAGGTCCAGGTTAAGTATGATGATTCAAGGTTCTACCAAATTCGATAGTCAAATACATGACCATGATGCATTGTATAGTTAGTTACCCATATTGACCTGTGGGCAATTATCTAGTCCATGACATGACAGAATCGAGGGAATAGATTAATTGATTACTGTGAGTAGTAACAACAGAAGCAAATCTTTTTGAAGATTCGCATCGAGGTATATGTGACCTAAAGCCGCTACAGGACGGCAAATTTGTTTCGTTTTTACTCGAATTCATTGGATTGATGTCAGTAAAATCTGGAATTATGGGTTATGATATAGAATGGAAAGTAGGAATGTGGTATGTTCGCTTTTCTTCGTGAGTCGTAACAATAAGTGTATAGTAAATTATTAATCTAATTAATAAATTTGGAAACATTCCCTTCTCGATATTTCCAAATAACTCCGCATTTTTTGCACTATTTAGATGCTACGTGGAGCACATCCTGCTGGAGTTCAAATTCTGTTCTGTTCAACATTTACAAAGTTAGCCAGAAAGATGGAGATTCTCATGTATTGGTTCTCGGGAACAAGAGTCTATTGCAACTCACAGATAGCCTACCATGTAATGTATGTAATGTAGATCGCCAGTTAGATTTATCACTAGAATAAAGTAGATCACGAGGGCAAATAAACCAAATGAATGACAGTGCACCTCGATATGAGTTCGTATTTCGTATTAATTTCTGCAGGTATCCGTTTCGTTAGTGGTTATCTAGAAGCTTGGGATCAATGTAAGTTGAAGCTGAGAGGGCTATTATCAGTGATTTTAACAAAATGAAGACTCACGTCGCAATTTTGTGCGCAACAACCCTTGTCGGATTGACGGTATATTTCCAGAAATAAAACCAAAAAGTAGCTCGTGACTGGGTTCAATATTTTTTTATTATCTATCGTACTTGCTTTTGACTTTTGAACAGATATTACCTTTGGATGCTGCAAGGGTGAGCGCTCCGTCGTTACGTTCAGCAGAAATTCATCGAGATGAAGCTTCAGCAGATTTCAATTCAACAGTGGGAGACTCTTCTGAAGACGATGTGAGTGTGTGAGTTTATGAATGGAAGGTAATATATAGATATATGAGGACATTTTATTTAAAACTTTGTCAACTCTGAGATTTGCAGCATTTAGTGCCTATTCCAAGACAAGAAGAGGAAGAGCGGCCATACGAGAATGTTCCAAGAGTATTACATTCCATTCGTAAGATTGTCAAAGGCGTCCTGAAAGCAAACATCCACGACATATTTCACGGAGCCTTCAGCTTCGCTCCCAGAGAAGTTAGTAATAACATGATTGAGGTGTACAATCAGGTTGTCGGTCTACCTGATAGACTATTGAAACGTCGTAATCGTAACAATGGAACTCAACAAGATTTGTCTGAAGAATTCGACGAAGAAGAAGAATAAAAAGACGTTCGTGTTTAATGTTATTTAAATAAATATCTTCAAAATCTATACGTATTAGTTCTTATTATTTATCGAAAATTTAACTAATTACAAGATACACATGTGACGCAATGCGTATGCACATAACAATCGATTAATGTAGCAAGTATTGATTGGTGGCTGGAATTTTTGGAGGCGTTGTGCTCGTCTTTAATAAATCCTGTCGGACAAATTATTTATAATTATTATGACATTATGAGTCTGTAAAATGTATTTAAGTGTTAGTTTTCCCATCAAATTAAAGACTAACTTACCATAGCTAATATAATTGCGATGAGAGTTGCCTTTTCGATGACTTCCACACTGCTTTCGGTGCATAGGATGATGTTTAATCCGCTTTTGATTAGTATGCTTCCCACAGTTCCTATTTTAGAGCTCACCTGTAATGTAAAGTAATGGATTGCTGTCGATGAGGCTACGATTCGACCTACTCCGTTAAGGTTGCTGAGATTGCTTAATGGAACATGCGGGTAAACTTACAAGATATTCCAATCCTGGGAGGTTGCTGCTGCTTGACTTTGCTCCAAGGTCTAAAGTAAAAGCTGTCTTGACATCCGCATTAAAAATTTCGTATGAGGGTGGTCCTGAAATCCCTCCAAATTTTTCCACGTGGGCTATTCTTTTTTTGCCGTTTCCTTGATAAACATAAACTGTTGCTTCCTGTACGAGTTTAATTTTGATATTAGAAAAATATCGAACATGTATTGTGATAGAGCGCCAGTAGAGGATTTATTGTGCCTACCGATTCATGTGCATCTGGCCTACTCGTCGATTCTACAACAATTGAGAAAATCTTCACATTCCTAAGATTTCGTACAGTAACTTTTAGGACTGGTTTCCGTGAAAAGATGCGACGAGGTCGGGTAGCCTTGAATATGACATTTTTCCTGTTGTCCATGATTTCGTGTGATACTTTGCCCCCAAGCGAATCTGCTAACAAATGCAAGTGTTCATTAACATCATTAAGATTTCGTTGAACGCAAACGCAAGCACATCCCGAAAATTAATACCTGCCGTCTTCTTTTGAATTATGAAGACATGAAACAATCTAAGAGCCTCCAATTTTTGTAACACGACAGGGTCTGTAATATATTCCACATATTATTATCACTTTTATAATAATGAGTGGCACCATACACAATACGGAAAGTAGTGTAAAATAAAATGTGTAGTAGTTAGTAACGTATGTACCGATGTCTCCTCCCAACTTTGCAGTAGTCTCGACTTTCCCCTCCATTGTACTCCACGTGTAACTGTTTTAATTTAATTATTTATTTAAATTGCTAAACGTAAATCGCATTGTAGGCTGATCGCAGATTCATGCGTATGGAATGACATTGTCAAGCGATCCAAGGTAGACACTTTCCTTTTGAAACGAAATGAACTTTTCCAGGATTCCTTTTACATTTTAATGACGTGGCATAGTAAATTGGTATCGGGTTTTTGACTGACGATGAGTAATTAACGCATAGCAATCACTTCAACAGTGTGTGACATCAGAACAACAACTTTCTTATGACATCAGAATATACGACAGCACGACAGCCCATGCGTTTCTTCCACTCAACTTAAAGTCCAACAATTTCCTAATAAGTGCAGCTTCATTAGAAGAAGTTGCATTGCACTTTCCTGTGGGATGTGCGCTTCTCTTGTTAAAGTATGTAACAGACTATTTAACCACAAGCCTGAATTTTTGACGTGTCATCCTGTAGACAGTCGCTACAATATAATTTCGTAAATAGGTATCCTATTTTCATTATATCACGCATATTGCTCATCCCAGGCGTAGATATTTACAATACTGTATAAAACCGCAGAAACTGTCATGCGCAGTGGACGACGTATTTAAATGTAGTTCTTTACGAGAAGTGGTAAAATTACATGAGTGTAATGCGGCGGCAATGACAATGACCA
This sequence comes from Heteromurus nitidus, assembly GCA_034687055.1. Classification (NCBI taxonomy): domain Eukaryota; kingdom Metazoa; phylum Arthropoda; class Collembola; order Entomobryomorpha; family Entomobryidae; genus Heteromurus; species Heteromurus nitidus. Next base: position 67,169 of record JAQFZW010000042.1, on the reverse strand, counting down.
TCTAGATTTTGTGCGTTCTCGTCGAATATTTTACTTGGAAATACAGGAATATGCACGAGGAAATTCGAGGTTCATTCATCCACTTGGTTAATGGTAGTCTTCATCATCTATTGACTGTGTGTGATCTTGATTGAATTATCGTTAAATAGTTTAAAATGACAAGTCGTAAGAGTATTCATCTTATAGTGTTTTCGTATTTTTCATTTTGATAAAGTTAGAATAAGTCTTCTTTGACGGTTCTCTCAAAAATATCCAAAGATGGAACAAATGTGAAATGACTAATAATAAAGACATCCGTTTTTATTGGTCAACTTTATGTGAATACTTCGAGAATTAACGCAATGCAGGGAAATGACAAGGGACAATTGAAGGTTTCGTTTTACATTAGAATAATTAGACATTGCACTGCTGACATAACATAAGCACGATGCACATTAACAAGGAAGTAATAATTTCTCTGAGCTTATGGCATAAACATTAATTAATTCAATAAATTGTCACGCAATCTAATTTCGTAGGTAAAATTCAGTGAAGTTCACACATAAACATCTCTGGTGTACTGCATAAGCATATATTATATACTGACATAATGTTTTTCTTAAGAACTTCTGTCATGTAGATAAACATTCTTCTTGCAAACAGCTTATATATTTAGTAGCAGTCCGTCCGATGCAAATATGCGTGACAAAGAATTGTGCAAAATCGAAGGTGATTTTATCGATCGATTAAAAGCAACTTCAAGTTCAGCACTCTTGGGCATCGTGCAATCCTGCAGAACTTGAACTTGTACGCTAAAGCTTCCTTCCTCGTTAGAAAGTTGCAAAAAAGCCCACGAAAGAAACTCCAGTTTTACTATGCGTCAGCGTATGAATATATGAATATCGCATGTTACGATGCCAAATTATGCAAATGCTCATAAGAATTGTTCAAAGTTGAGGAGTGGGAGCTAAGAGTATATATTCATATATCTATGAGTGGGAGTGATGCTGGAATAAAAATAAAATAATTTAAACGGATTGCGTTTCAATTAGATAATCCATATTTACGATTATTACGATACGATTTATTGGAAGGGAGAATTAGATACAAACATTTCATCGTTTCAACCGTTTGAAAGTCTTATAGGCACGTCATGGGAAAATTTAAGCACATTGGTAATTATACACATAAAAGTAAATCTATCCGCAAGTTTAAACGGTACATACGGTATCATCGACTTATCAGGTACATGAAAAACAGCGTAAAAGAAATTAGCAACGCTTTGACCGCTGGCGGACAAGGAGAATATATTTTAAGAATAAACTTGGCTTCTTCCAGTCGCACCACTGTTGCCACAATCAACATTAAGTCCGACTGGCTTAATGAATATATCTGCAAGCATAAAATCAGACTTTAAGAAGTTCTACATAATTTAGTAGTTTATTAGCTCTAATGGATCCTCACGTAAATCTGAATGAAATATAACTCTCTTACGTACCCATACTAACAATAGACGCAGAAATTAACGTACCTGAAACTCGTAACCCCCTGAAATTCGATTGAATCTTTGAGCAACTAGTATTGTTTCGCCATCACTATTTTTCACTTCGTAACCACTCGTCCAGTCCTCTTTAATCAGTATGAGTCCGATTATTCCTTTTAAGCAGAATACTTGGGCACCCTGTTCAGACCCCAGAAAATAATTAATCAAAGAGATATTAGCATATTATAGTGATTAGTGGTGATTACAATTATGCAAGACAAACTTAATAACGTGTTAATAACCTCGATAATTTCGGTTTTCTTTTCTTCGTGAAAGCGCTTCATTGGTATTACGCCAAGAATTTGCCTTTGAACATCAGGTGAAACGTCAAAAATGTCTAGTGGTCCATCTTCGAGTCCATGAAACTTTCTCTTTGGCTTTGTCATTTGTTGGACAACAAACTTGAGATCAGTCAATTCATTTTGGAAAGACACGTCACAGTAGAACCCAAATCCTGCGTGAGGCTCTGAATTGACAAAGTCGGCAAACATAAACCGCAAAATATTTTTATATAAATAGGTCCAGTTTTTGACAATAACAACCATGACATGTGCGAAATGGAAAACTTATCCAATAACATGTAGCATATTTAATACCATTGCTTTCTTTATCAAACTTACTTTCACATTTTCTCACGAAGATGAAGCTTGTGGCAGATTTGATGTTATCCAAGTATAGGCCATTTTCTATGTCGTTTGGTTGAACCAGCACTTTGCCAAGTCTGTGATCGACTGATCTCAGTCTTCCGAGCTGCATCTCTGCTTTTAATTAAATAAATACTTAATTTCAACACCGACATGATGTATGGCTGAGATGATACGATTATAAGAACGCAGTAAAGGCACACAAATGATCTGTGACGTATGAGGACCATGTGTGATTACCATGCATTTTTACATGTCTAAAGACGGAGTTGTTCTGTGACTGTAATAAATTAAATTACAACAAAAAATTCCAGTAAATATCTTACCTGCATATGTATCTGTAGGGTGTGAATTTTTTCTCACACTGGTGCCATTAGAAAGCTGATGGTTCTCTGCCTTTTTGCTCACAATACTGTGCTTCCCATTGCCCATTATTAGCTTTAAAAAATCAAATTGTTTCATCTTTCGAAACGTCTTCGCTTGAGTCTCTTACAAGAAATGTGCTGCTAATCACTTTGAACAAAGGCACAAAATGTTCACTATTCCTTTCGGCGAGCGTAAGCTAAATTTAATGTATTGATCTAATGCGGAAACCCTTGCACACTGTGTCTCATAAAATTGGTTTCGTTACACCCTCAGAAGTAACTCGCACCATCTCTAATTGCTTGGAGGATGATGAAAATTTGGAAATTGAGTTCGCGTGCGAGACTAAAATGTTTGTAACATCGTAACTCTCGTGCTATGCTCATGTCAGAAAAACAATAATATGCGAGCTTTTGGAAGTGAAAAACAAGCTTGTCTTCTCATTTCCTTTTCACTTTCGATGTTGACGGTTGTGTGATAGCGTGCATTCAACTACAAGGGAACCATTTCCATCAGCACGCAAGCACCAAGTGAAAAACACGTTTAAGCTTCTTAAATATAAATTGACTTGTCTGTTTCCGAGAAGAAAAAATGCACAAATCACATCTATGCCAAATGCTATCAATCTATAAGGACACCGACATCCAGTTACATGGGTTCGGGTCCGGTCGAAACACTAAACATTCGTTAAGGTTATAATATTGGGACTGGTCCAGGGTGGAAAAGTTTTCCTTGTCTCTGACACGACACTTGGAGCTATGAGTCAATGAAATGGACGAAATCGAAAGGTCTATAGATAGACCAACAGTTTGTCACCTCAAAAAGTTTTCTTCTTAGAGATAAACGAGTCAAACGTACTAAAGGACCACACTTGAATTCAAAAACCTGGCACAGAAAACTCTTAGAATTTCCTTCACATACTAATTCGTATATCGAATATCAGCACAACATTTTGGCCAGGACAACCTTGATCAAACCAATTCACTTGAACTTGTATTAGCAAACTAAAACCATAAGAAAATAAATTGTACTAAATTGCTGCAAATAACTGTACAGGGATGAAGGCAGATTTTACTTGACATGCAGCACAGACCACGATTAACAGTGGCCGAGAAAGCCATTGATAATTTAAGAAAGTATGACGAGTCAATTGGAAGAGTTTTCTCCCTGGAAAAGTATTACTGTCTGGGCTAACATCATCTCATAAAATATTTGCATTTTGCATATGGATGGACACATGAATAGTAAAAGCGTTATATACACAGTTAAAAAAGGAAGGTGAATTGCAGGTGTGAATATATTAGGAGACTTGGCACATGTAAGGAATATAAGTAGGCGCATCTGATACTTATGCCTGTCATCTTCAATTTTCTTATCTGAACGCACCAACCACGCTTTACAAAGCACTCCGTTCTCCTTGTTGACGCATATATTGCCATTGAGAGGAGCATGGGTGGTGTGGGCTTTGCCAAATTGCCAACCGCAATTTTAACAAGTAGAAATGAAAGTTTTGAATAATGGCCAAGCCGCACGTCACTCTCGTTGTGTTTACTGCTGGTCCTCCATTGTACTCAATTGACAATTGAATGGATTATATCTGGTGAAAGGAGAGAGAAAGAAAACGAGCAGTACGTAACAACACGAGAAAGCAGGTGGTGGTAATAATGTGTACAACATGTGCACTAGGTGGGAATGGACAACTGTGCAAAAAACCATCCAAAAATAGTGATTGCGACCGACAGGAACGGGAATGTAGAGGGGACTCAGAACTCATAGACTTTATTTTTCTTGCGGACTGACGCTGACATCAAATGACAAATGGGATCTTGCCACCACATATGCTTGTGCTAAAGGTTTGCTTCTTTTGAGTAAAAAGAATTTCCATCGATAGATAATGACATTGTAGGCTCGTGGTGATGCGTGAAAGTTCGATGTGAATCCAATACTATCGAACGATATAACAATGTACTTCAGTTCAGGAGCCACTTGTGTGTCGGTGAAAGAAAGTCTAAACCCAAAAGATGTATGCAGAAGGAAAGAACTTTTCTTATAAAGGTGAAGATGATTGAGATTGTCGGGCATTATGGTTTTTACACTATATCAGTTTGCCGATTATGCATACATACATTTATACGTGTACACGCTCGAGTTGTTTGCTCCTTCTCTTTCTTTCTTCTCATCAATCGCATAATATGACAACGAAAGGAACTCCATCACAAACACGTAGAAAATGAAATTCACTATCAAGGATATTGTAGAGTTCAGGTTAGGAATATACTAAAAACGAGTATATAGACTTTCACTTGTAATTATTCGTGTAAATTAGAGCGAAACACGCCACACCAAATACATTTAATATTCGGTTATTGCATGGGCAGGTCTCATCTTTTCAGGTAGGTACACATCTTCCACTTCGCAATATTTCCCTTACGATGAATGAGTGAGAATTATCTTAAATATTATTCGAGAAATAGATTCACACTAACATCCTCGAAGTTTACGCTCGAAGGAATGTTGTTGAAACCTATACAAATTATTAATCACTTCCCACGCATGGTGAGAGTCAGTAAGTAAGCATACTCGTACTATTTGTAAGTTCCAAAAAGGGAAAGCGAAATAATGCCCTATGTGCTTACATAGGGATAGCGTTGCAAAAATCGTTAACATGTGATACATTTATAATATTCATTCATTGGGTTTCAACTGGGATGGATTTATTTGGATTGGACGTATTGATAGCTTCGTTTGTTTACTTTCTCCAAACAAATTTGCAATCCATGTATAAATATAACACGCAAACCCATAATTTAGAAATATTGTGTTGATTTGACTGAAAGAAAGACTGATTTAGGTAAGGTCAAGTCACAAGTCTTTAATTAAATGATGGTATTATCATTGGTGAAAATTCTATCATTCAACACGATCACGAATTCGTTCGCAGCTATTAATGAAATCCTCATATCTTTGTATGCGCACAATAGGCTAAAAATAGCGAAATACACACACATGCATGAAATTGGAAAATAATATGAACCTTGGAGAAAAGCAACTAACAAAATGTGATTACACGATATGTCCATATAAATATTTTCTTGTCGGTCTGAAGAATGCATGTGATATATTGAAGACAGGCATTAAACAATTAATATGTCAAGGGCATACGCAATAGGGAATTGACGTAATTTCAACAACCACATAAATGAGTAAATGGCAGGATCACACAATTACGCATTTAATCACAGTTTATCATATATTTTTCATCCAACAATATTGGATTCGTTTTCGCATTTTGTTCAGTCGTATAAAAACTACTAAGCCCTGTTTAAGCTCACATTTGTATAAGATTGTTATCACACAATACGTTTTAAATGTTAGATTTGTTTACGTTAGTACCCTAAATGATATTCTTAGAATACTATAGGAGATTCTTTCCAGCGTCTTTGTCCTTATCTCCCCAAGCCTGGCGTCTGCTGCCTCCAACACCATTCCGGAATGAAGACTTTTTACCCCCTCCAGCTAATAACGGGAAGCATAGAACAAGATTGTCAGTGAAAAGATTTATTTCTTCAAAACAAAATGTAGCGATTCAGTTGAATTTCAAACTTACCCGAAAAGTCAAAAAGGTGAACAGAAGTATTGTTCGACGAGTTGGCAAAATCCTTTATGGATGTATTATGATTACTTCGACCCTTCGACCTATCACTAGAAACTCTATTGGGTTTAAAGGGATTCGTACCCCCGTTTTGTTTGCTAATTAATGCTCCCATTTTTTATTTGATTGTGCTGCACATTCCTAATTCAGAACTCGGGTTGAGAACGTTCACTGAAATGCGGAAAATAAGCATGGCGGAGGCCTCGGTAAAATACATATATGCGTGTGTTTCCACTTAAGACAGGTTATTATATTTGTTACACTGGAATTGGCAGAAAAATAAACGAGTTAGATGAGCCACGCACGCTCCAACGTCTTATACTGGTCTTTCTTCAAGTATTGTTTTTGAGTTATTAAAGGTTCTCTTGGCCAAATATCAAATATAATGGATAGGTGGTTTTAAACATGGCTTTTCGATTTGAACAAGGTAATATTTGCCATTGTACGTATGTGCACATAGGGAGCTGTGATCAATTCTATTTTACAAGTACTTAGAATCCTTGTGTAATAATATATGCCCAAGTTCCACTTTAAACTAACTTGGAACAACCGTTGGAATACATTACTGTACTTGTGCACTGTGTTGCGCTGCCATACCTATGAAAGTGATGCCTATTTCCGAACCAAGTGCTTGCAGGCACGCTTTATATCCTATATACACCACATGTCGCATATTAGTCCTCCTCACGGTTACGACGATATTTATCATTTTATTCACATTGGCACCGACTTAAAATCAAAAGCGAAAACAACGCAGATAGAACTGGTAGGTTTATAACGGTGCTCATACTTGCCTCGCGAAGCTAAAAGAGAAATAACTTCCAAGTGAAGAACACTGTGCTAGAAGCTAGAACACATTTATAATGCATTGCGTTGTGAGTGAAAGGAAATCCTGTCAACATCAATACATAAACATGAAGCAAACTATAACCTTGTATTTCTTTTTTTATGATGTAAAAGGATAGGTTAAATAAAATCGATAGGTTTTGTAACCGCATACTAGCTGAACAGTAAGCATAAAGTATACGTTAAGATATTCAATTTAGTATCGAGTATGAGTAGAATAATATTTACGTTTGCCTCATGTAATATTAGCGACAAGCTTAATGACAATAATATCTTAAAATGCATTCTCATGTGACAGCCACATAAATATATGCCCATTGAAGTTTTTTATTGCTAGCGATACGTCGACTTTATCGTATGAAATCTTACACACTATCGTATACTTGATGGAATACGTGTTTGCAAACGGGATGTAAAGTTAAAGGTTAATGTCTCGACGTAATGGTAAGATTTATAAGGCATGAAAACTCTCCAGTCCTCTCTAGTTCTATTTCAATGGCTTGGTAATTTGGTACTACACAATTTTGGTATTTACCAGTTACCATTCATCATACTCTGAATAGTTGCTTGTTGAGATGGCTAAAAAATAGTTATTTACAATTTTACACAGTCAACCTCCATCGAAATGCATGTATGGTCAGAATCCTGGTGATAAGGGGTAATCTAAAGCACTCCGACGTTGAAACGCATGTGTAATCTTTCATTTCATTGCATTTTATTTATGTGTATATGTTCAGTATGCTCCATTAGCTAGCTGCGAGATGGTCGTCGAAATAATGTTCATGGGAGGTCATATATGTATGTTGGCAAAAATACACCACAATTACACAGTTATTGCTTTAATAAATCTATAATACTGCATACATTCAAACATAAATAAAAGGAATATAAAAACATTGCTTTCGGATAAGGGAAGCAGTACTTACTTTTCACCAGTGAGTATTTTGATAATGTATTGAAAATATATATTATAAACCAGACACAAATAAATTATCTATTAGACCACTGGAGTAGGTTCCTTCTGCCAAAGGCGAAGATTCATCCTTGGAATTCTGGAGCTTCTCTTGCAGTCAACCAATGAGTTGCTGAAATTATAAAAATCGGCGGTTAGCAATCAGTTATATATTGACTTCACAAACCATGAAAATATCCACGTGTCGTCCCTTACAAATCAAAGTCGGCTTGCAAAAAGGCAGCTGGTTGTAGCGCTTCCAAATCATCACCATTATCGCACAAAATTCTGGCAAACGTGACCTTCCTAACTTCTCTGAGTTGTTCTAAGAAAAGAAGGTAATTCAAAATTAAATATTAAAATCTCAAATGACAGACTTAACCTCGATTCTCAAGTTCACCGTGAAAATGTTCTTCATAAATGCCACAAAATAATGATCGACCCATTCCAAGTCATGCATAATAAAGCAGTTATCATCATACCTGGAGAGAACGAGTGTGGCTGGTTTGCAATGTCATAAAAGTATCGATCTCCTTTCTTTGAACGGGTAAACTGGTCTCCAATAATGCAAGCAAACGTGGGACCAACAAGTGCCCCTGGCAAAGATCTTTCAGATATTCCTCCAATCCAAAGGTCGACGTCGTCAGGGTGGGCATAGAACAAGCCCAGTCTATCCGCGGTCTATAAACAAAGTCGATAGATGAATGTGATATTATGGAGTTTTTTATGAATTGTGAATTTATTAGGGGACTGGAAAGCTTCAATGAATTTGCACTTCTTACCTCTGGAGGAATCCAGTCTTTGAAGTCGTCGAATGTTCTTGCTCTCTTTCCCACTTGGCAGAGTTCCCTGTATGAATTATATCCTGGAACGCCGTGGTCCCTACTTCGTTGAACGTTCAGAGAACTGAGATCCATGCCAAAGGCTCCATTTGAACCTTGGAAAAGCCTTCCGTTCAACTGTTCAATTGTTTTGTTAGAAAAAATGAAGATAAATAAAAAATTATGTCCATCCCACAATGAGTTTTTGAGTATACGCCACTTACATGTTCGGTGATGAAGGGATCAAAGCTCTGAACTGGCTGCTGGGCCATTCCACGTAGCCATTTGTCCACTTGGTTCGGCTGCCTGGTTTTCCTTGCATTCTCGCCATTTTGGCTAATAACACTAACTTCGTTGTCCCTCCCCATCTCATCAATCAAACGAACAAGTCCTTGAACCAATGTGTGTCCCATTCTGAAAGCAGCGACGGAGAAAGCGTTCGCCACTGAAGCGTCAATTTTGGGATTATATCCCTTGTAATATCCTTTGGTCAATGGCACGACGCCAGCCTTTTCCATATACTTTCGACCAATGATGATGGGTAGCCACTCGTTGTAGATAACATGAGAATACTCGGCAATAAGGATTCTTCGTGCCTCTTGGAAAATCTCTTCATCACTCCAGAATGGGTTCAATCGTGCCAACTCAAAGGCGAGACGATTATGCTCCCGAAACCACACCAAATGCATTATCATCAATCCTTGCATCTCGTTTACGCGGTCATCTCCAGCTCTGTAGTCGATAACACCTTGGCCCGTGTTCCTGAGGGGAAGGAGCATCTTCCCATCTCCAAGTTCGGAGAACCTGAGAAGGCCCCCTTGAAACAGACGGAGTTGTCGTGTTTGCTCCTCAGTACTGCCATAAATGTTGGAAGCATCCACCCAGTGCGTAAGAGCATTCATTTGATCAGCATAGCCAAGGCTGCAGTCAATTCTTGGGGCCATGCGAGACCTCACGAAGTTCATGCACCTTTGTCCAAATCGACTGTAGAATGGGTCACTTGCTGGGATTTCAATAGGGAAGCAGTTGGGATGTCTCAGTTCTGGTGATAAGAACTGTCCGTTGCGACAGCAGTTTATACCGGAGTTGTTTGCTGTGGGAAATTAATTATGAATTAAGGTACGCAGCGGCCATTAAGAAAGTTTTATCTAACAAGGAAGCCAATTTTAACTACTGCCAGACAATTCAATGAAATCGTTTGTATTTACCAAAAGTAAACACTGGCACGGATGTGAGCTGTAACATAATAACATATAAAATATGTGATAAATAGGAATGGCGAGCAAATATCTATTCATCTTGCATGAAACATGTATTTCATTGACGGCACATTTTGTTAAAATATACTATTTATAACCCCTTACATCGTGGTCCAAAAACTGACCAAATTGCATGACCATCAATGTGTATCGGTTATCGGGAAAGTTCCTATCCCCAATAAAACTTTGACTGAGAAGTCGAGCACTTGGCAGCTCAAAGCCACGCACGGAAACACGAGGAACCCAACGTCCTGAAAACGTGCACAATAATAATATAAATCCTGCGATGCCCTCTTAAAATTTAAGAATAATCTATAAAATCGCACATATTTACTCACCGTCAGCGTATGCAGGTTCTATAATTCTTGCCAGTGGTGTAAGGGATTGCCCCATCTTGGGCTTTTGCAAGTTATTACAGGAACCATCTGCAGTCCGGTATTTGCTTGTTCTACATGGCCTCTGGAATGGACATCTGTCGTTGAGAGCCTCAATATTTGATGACTTGAAGTTTCTCAGGCCTTGTCCACCAATCTCGTTTGTTAATTGTAGTCGGTCAGAAATATCATTAGATGTTTGCAGCAAAGACAGACCAATGTCAGAGATTTGTCTGATCCTTTTCGATGTCTAAATGAATAAACACGTGTCCGTTGAAAAACATACAAAGTACATGACCTTCAAAAAGCAATAAAGATTCGTCGATCGAGGTGCTTACAGGAAAGAATCTCGTGTGACCAAACTCTGGGGTATTCCGAGCCACTTGCACACTCCTTGAGAGCAAATCATTTTCAAACACATTTAACTCTTCCAAAAATAGGTCTCCGTAATCAAATGAATTGTTAAGGTTTGTTCGGATAAGCCTCCTAATTTGTGGATTGATAACCCTCCGCTTTTGTTTTCGTTTGGTGATTGTTTTGAATGTAGATTTCCTATCACGGTCTGCAATTATGATGATGATACGATTCATAAATAGGAGAAATGTTAGAGAAATAACATAAACTAAAATAAATATTAGTCTAAATTGTACGGCTTACCTTCAGACGCTAAATCACTTCCGATTACTAGTGGGCAGCAAATTCCAACTTGAGTGGGAAGCTTGCATTTGTAATCCGCTGGGTCAATAGGTTCGTCATAATCGTCCAAGAGTTCCTGGTAATAAATTGAGCACCGAGAATATTCCTGGCATATTCCAGGTTTCCCACTGGGATCTTCACACTTGAGGGATTTATCAATGCCCCAATCATTGTCAGTTTCATTGTCCGAATCTTCGGTTGAATTATTTCTTGGCCGAAGGTTGATGGGGGTTTGCGGTTTAGAATTAGGTTTTTGTGTGGATGGTTTCCTTGTCGTCAATTCCTCATCAGAGTCATCATCCTCATCAGAGTCGTCGTCAATAAGAGGAAAATATGGTTTTGGTGTTACACGACGGGATCCAGGTCTTTGAAGGGGTCGTCGAGTTGTGGTCGTCGTTCGTCTCCCCGAAGATGATCCCTTTCCAGTGCGCTCGTCGTAGTAATAATCCTCCTCATCGTATTCATCGTAGTAGTCGTCATCGAATTTCCTTGGAACTGGCTTCTTATCAGGTTTTGAGCCAGGACGTCTTTGGTTAGAAGAACCTATTGGTTCTTTGGATATCTTTCCACGATTCTTCTTCTGGCGATTATCTTCTTCGGAGCCAGACTCACTTTCTTCTGAATACTCGTCGCTGTACTCATCGCTTCCGCTACTTGAATTTTCGTCGTCATCCGGAGACTCCGTGGTTCGAAATGGCTTTGGAAGGAGTGGCTTCTTAGTCGTGTCAGTCTTGCTGGAGTTTGAAACAAGATGCAATACTGAAGCCGGCGGTGAAACTGAGTGCGCCGTTCTTCCTGGTGGGAGTGGCTTTGGTTTAATAACAGGCTGCGATGACTCATGGGACTCTTCTGAACTAGAGCTGGAGCTGGAACTACTTTCCTCAGATGCTGATCCCTCGTAATGATCCTTTTCTGGCTTATCCGTTGGAGGACTTGACATCTTTGACGGCGGACCAGATTTCGAAGGTTGACGAGACGAAGATGTTGTGGGATGTTCTAAAACTGGAATTCCATCCACATTATTGTTGTCAACTTCTTCCGAACTGCTGTCCAACTCTTTTTTCTTTCCTTTGTCTTCGTCGCTCTCATCATATTCGTACACAACTATTTCATAATTTTTGTGCTTTTTTACACCTACAACTTTCGCGTTGCTGTCTGCAAACTCCAAATCTGTTCTATTGAAAATTTCGGTTGGCGTTCCAACGTTTGCCACACAACCCACTATCACAATTGCAAAGACGCCGAGGGAAATAAAATGCCTAAAACTATTGAACCCTTTCATTTTGAAAGATTTGACGAACATACAAATTCGCACTAATTAAAAAATTATGCACCCGAAGAATTTTTCAAGGCCTGACCATACCAATTGTCTCCAATTGGGGTCTTGAATTGAAGAAAAAACTGATAATTTCTATTTCGTTCTAGTAATTCTCCACATCTCTTAACTTTCCAGTTCGCAATCATCGACTGATGAGATATGCAAGCAAAGAAGTTACAGAAGATTCATATTCAGCTTAGGTTGCAATAAAAAAATCATTTCTTAATGGTAGACTGGATTGCCTTATACCGGTAGAAAAAATGTGGCTGGAAGGTTAAGGTCAGGTAAAAAAATCCTTTCCGTAGGTGTGGGAAAAGAAACGAGATGCATCAAGAGATTTGGTAGCGGCATCATCCATACTTCATGCTTCACATTCAATTTTCTCTGCGCTCATCCTGCGAATTTGTTTTTATGCTCATGGGAATTACACACCGTGTGCACTACTTATGTGCCCACGCTATGTTATAAACTTAAATCAATACTAAAAATGGAAAATCCAGACATTCATGTGCAAATGGTTCTTCATCCAATAAAAACCTGGAAGCATGAACTCATGTCGTAAGATCGAATTAGCAACTGTATGTTCAAAATAAAATATTTAATTTGTTCGTCACCCATGATGAGAGCTCCATTTAATACGTTAAATTAAACTAAACTGTGTGAAATGATAGTGCAGTTCCCTATTGTTGATTTTTTTGTGGAAACAAAAATTTCCCATAAGGTCTCCACAAAGTTTTATGGAATGAGTGAATCATTGCAAAAATGAACAACCTTGAATATGTTTCGTACGAATAAATGTATTGGTTTGGGTTTAATTAAAGACGGCTTGCTCATAAAATACACGTCTTGAGCGCCTGCCGGCCACCAAGTTAATCTCCATGAATTTATCTATAAACAAGGTAGGTTTGAACGTTTGAAATGACTGTAGAGCTAATAATGCTTTGTTTTCGTATGTGCATAAACATTTTCCACTACGCACATATCTACACGCATAAACCAATACCTGTAACGCATCAGACTACCGTTATTGCCGTTCATGGAAGCATGAGAAATATTCCCACGGTTCAGTAGATTTGCGAATTCTCAATTAATACAGAATTGCACGTTGAGGTGCATATTTGCCCATAAACGCTGATACAGGTTAGTATTTAATATGCTTTTTATGTGGAGATATGTAGATTGTAGGTATTAGATATCTTTTACGAGTTACTATTCCAATAATTGGTTGCTCATAGGGCTGCAAGCATAACTGTTCCTGGTTTAGACTAATTCATGAAATGGTTTTAGTATTTAGTGGTTCTTTTCGACAGTGATAAACGACTATATAAAACGTTGGAACGAAGTAAACATGTTTTCCTGTGTGGTAACACACTTTTATGCATGTGGATTCCTGGAAATAGTAAAAATTGCATTATTTGCATTTTTACTATAGAGTCTGCTCAGTCAGTAATTACCAGAAAATCCACAAAATGAAAAAAATGAGGAAGCTTTTGCTTAATCACTACTGCTTTATTTTACAGTTTAAATTACTGGCCAATTTGGCTACAAGTGTGGCTATGTGCAGGATACAAATACAAGTAACATATGTTAAATATATTTACTCATAAATATGCTAATTGTACATACGCCTTTTTACTTTAACTCATATACTTCATCTTAACATATTCATATGAACCTTATTGCAGAAGTTGGCATATGCTTGTTTTCTGAAAGTACACACATAAAGATATGGAACCTTTTATTCCATCATTGAATTATGAAATAAATCTTTCAAGACGAAATCATCAATCAGAATGGGTGTGATATTCGTTGGAAATTGTAAGATCATGTTTCATTTGCTTCATGTACTCGCGTCTAAAATTTCCAAAGCCAAGTTTCAAGGTCAGCTTAGAAGTTACGTGTAGTAGCGTGCTGCTAAATTGCATCAATTGCTTGTGTTGCAGGTGTTCTTGTCAAATTTGAAAGGAATATTGGAAATCATTATCCCTGTAACATTCCTTGATTTGAACGTGTGAACAAGTTCAGACTATAGCATTGGCTTCTTCAGAAAATTTTCACAGGATCTGCTAGTACAAATATAAATCCGTAATTACAGATAGTCTTTTACGATATGATTTGTTAAATTATTATACACATTATACTAGAATAGTAACGGAGCTCTGGCTAGAAATTTTCTTCTATTAGCTACCGAAGGTCACTAGATACAATGAGAACGCCATAATGAGGGCCTTGTGACTTAAAGGCAAACCAGAGGATAGCATTTGTACCACAACCGTTCCTTGTTTGGGTGTTCTTAGCGTAGCCACCCAATACGTCACTTCGATTCGGCTCACCTTACACACCTATTCAAACCGATGAAAATTCCGACCTTCAGATTTGTTTGGTACATTTGTTGGTATACATCAATTTTGTGAGATTTAAATATACCTCATATTCTGGAGGTTTGAATGCTAACACTTTTCTCTCCACTCTGAAAAGCATGTTATGGACTTCATCACGAATCTCATGGGTGTAGTCTTTTGGTGTTGACGGAAATATATAGCCAATTGTTCCATACCGACCGATGACGTCCGTGCCCTATGAAAAAGTATATGCAAAAAAACGCGCTACTTTTTGCACATTCTTGTAAAACTTGTTGAAATTCTTCATTTTTAACAAAACTTTTAATTTTGCTCACATGCAAAGTAGTTCCATCCATGAATCTAATTACGCTTCTTAGTCTAAGAATTTCCGTGTTGAAAATATCATGTGCAGGATGCACGTTTTCCAACAGTATTACATCTTCTTTGTAGAGCCTCGAACTGATGAAATTATGCACGTTCCAGCATCCGCACATGGTGCAGGGAAGTCGACGGTTCGGCTTCCTTCCTTCATAAAGTTTTTCTCTCTTTGTGATTTCGTATACATCAAACACACATAATGTTTCTAAAATAATAATAAAATGGCTGGGTGTGGATATTTTCGCTACGTCATGTTGTGACCTTATTATGTCATATATATTATATCCGTAAGTATTATTAGAAGACATACCATTTTGAATTGCAGACAGGAAAGTAACAAACGTGTTCACATCCTTCAGTTTCTCAAATTCTCTAATCCGCTTGAATATCTCACCCTGAAATATTACAATCGCAACAATTTACATGCGTGTGTATATGCATACACACGTTACATGAAGTGAAGTCAGTGTGCACCTCCACAAAGTTAAAAATACACAATAAATGTATGTATATGATTGAAGTAAATTTATTGCTACAAATATGAATCATCAAGTTGAATCAATTGTGCTTACATACGGAGATGCTTCCTGAATCGAGACCACTGACCCTGAAAACCCACTAATTCCACTTCCAAGCTGACTCTCTTCTTCAACTTCAGTCTCATTCTCAATCCCACTGCTGCTCTGTTCCGGGTTTATGCTGTTCCTACCACCCATTATTATGATATGCTCATGACGAGCAACTTCTCATGACCTTTAACCAGCGTGTGCTTCTTTTGGAAAGGATGCATTGAGCTCCAATCATTCACTTCTCTCCTCCACAAACCTCTATATTATGTGCATAGGCTTGGAATACTATGCCACTGAGAAAATCCTCTTTTATCTGCCTGTCAAATTTTTGATAGACAAGGCTACCTCCGAGTTTTCTCGCATTCTAGCGCTGGACGAACTTAATTACTACATTTCCCTTACGTATCGATCACGAAACCAAACCGGGCGGGATATTATGTACTATTAATTTCATGTTTCTCGGAAAGCGTCACGAAGCGCAAGTGTGTTATTCCAAAAACGACCGTACGGAATCCTTTATGCAGTTTGTCAGTTGTGACCAATAATGTGCTGAATGTATCCCTCTGTGTAGGTTGGTATCCTTGAATGCAAAACGGCCTCTTGTTTATACTCCTTACATTATGATGTACGAGAGAATAGAAGTAGTTCGAACATTTACTGGTTGACAGTGTGAGGACTTCTACTCAGAAACGTATGTAACTAATATACGAATTATGGAGCCATTATCAACAGTGAGCCATCAATAGTAAGCATGAATCCTCATGAGAAAAAATTTCTCCATGTAGCCTATATAGACGGAATAGCAAATTGATAAACAGTGTCAGTAGCATGACAGTCTCGCTACCTAAAAATTCGACCTACACTCGTGCATTTCTCGTGTTCCACGGAACAAACATACTTTTCATAGCATTTCGCTTTGTTGACCATGACAAGCGTGACAAGCGGCAAGAAGTTTAAAGGAAACCGTTGTGGAACTATACACCGCTTCATATAGCTATACAGCATGAAACGGAGTCGTGAAAGGAGAGACAGAAAAGTGAAAGAATGAGACCGAAATTAATATTGAATGGAAAGCGTATTCCAATTCGAGAGGTCTTGAGTCTTGAATGGAAATCAATAGGTTTCAATGTTTAACTATTATTCCATTTCCCTTGCTGTTCAATATGCAACCACTAACCACGACCACGCTATAAGTATTTATAATTCGTAATGAGGTGAGACGACGGACGACTATGTACGTGTAGGGATTGGACTTGAAAAACGTACAAAAAGCATACAGCGCCTTCCTATAAAGGCTCATCAACCGAAGGATTCAAAGTTTAAGTAGATGCCTCACAGATTTCATTTCCATTTAATTTCCAGCTCAGTTGGCCTCTGTCGACGACGCTATTTACCACTTCCAGAGTCAACACTTTATGATTGAGAAATTGTTCTCATGAGTTCCGAATGAGAAGAAAACTACTAGCAACGATAGGGGAGGTGTCTGCTGAAGGGATGGAAAGAATAAGTGCGTCTTCTCAGGACATTAAATTAATTCACCTTGAACTTGAGGTCAAGGTCAACCGATTTTTTTGTTAACAGAGGACTTTTGTTAGGTAGAGGCAATGTGTTACAAATGCAGAAAGGAATTCTAGGAACCACTGAACATGGATGAGGTCGGTGTGTGCATGAAGCCTGGAAGAAAAGGCAAAAAGAAACAGCGAAAACTTAAGGCAGATGAAGTTATTGAGGAAGAGTCAGCAACTCCTTACGACCCTGTTACAAGTCAGGCGTGTGAAGAGGTAGTTTTGCAGATTCTCAATGAGACTACAACGCACTTGGAGAAATGTGAAAATAAAGATGTTCTTGATGTCTCTCCAAAATCAAATGATTCATCAATACAAATAGACGAGGAGAAGGCGGATTTGAGCACTAAGAGTAATTACAAGTTTGAGAATGACAGCCCTTATTAGGATTAAATTATACGACAAACTTTTCATATAATGACAGGCATTATTTCAACTTTAAAATCAGATGAATCATGTGCAGTGAAGAAATATTCTGTTGACAATCTACTTCTGAAGGCAAAAGCAACTGAGACGTTGGATTTGCCAAACAAGGGTGGGCTTACATTTATAATTAAATGTCATATTTAGTAGTAGTGGTCTTGTGTTGAAATTGAAAACCACTACCACATAGAATACTAGTCGTTGATAACTTCATTTCAATATTCACACCAAGTCTTCCAAGATTTGGAAAAGCCGATTGAAGTAGTCGAAACATTGAAGCCTTCGGTATTTGTTGGGCAAGAGAGACCTTATTGCAGCAGTCTTGAAATGGGATATCATTGGGATCGAAACAAATACAATCCGGTTTTGTTACCCGACCTGAAGAAAATAGTGTATCCTGACCTGGATTCATTTTCAAATAAGACCAACTTCGCAATCTCATCACCTAAATATGAGAAACTCGATGTACGAATTTCCTATCTGCAATGACGCCGAGTTGCATACAAATATTATATTATATACTGACGATGAATGTGAACGAATATATTTTCAATCGTTTCAGCCTTACACATTGAAGGGGAGATATCCCATAGCTCTGAATACGGCGCCGATATCAATGAAAGTTGATAGAAATACAAAACCACAGCAAGATTTTAAAAATCAAACGAAAGACTGTGATTGGAATGGAAGATACTCCTCCTCCGTAAAATAGATGAAATTCTATTCGAAAAAAATTTTAATCGTAAGTGCATGTCCAAAATGAATGTAATAATAATTATGAAGATCCTTGGACATGCTTAATAGTTCAGGCCTGCATCATTGGAAGAAGTAGTCACATCCACAAGCGCCCAAAGCAAGAAATGCAAAAGTACAGAATTCACGCTAACCCCTGAAATAAAATTAAAAATTCACATGAAACCCGTCAAGTGGGAGCCGGCTGTAATATATCACTCTTCTATATTTGTTTGACTTTGTAATTTGGATGTAGTCAATTAAATACCAATCAATTTATTCATAACCCAATTTAGGAAAATCAGCAACTCGTCCTCTTCGAGGTTAATTCAATCGCTTATGAGGAATTTTTCTTCGGTTGTAAATCAACGGAAGGGTTAATCCAAGCTATTAAGACCCGGGGGCAGTTCCTAGCCTCAGAGCAGATTCGACTTCAATCAAACATTGACGAAGGTGCAAGGCCAAGTTCTTCTACTGCTTCTAGATTGGAAGACCGGGAAGGTTGTACGATGCATAGATTTCTCCCTATCACGTACTCCGATATAGGGGTAATTCAAATTTAAAATGCTACATCCGATTTGTCTTGTGACTGCAGCATACTTTCTTCACAACAATTACATCTATTATTCATAATTCGTATCCGACCTTCGAAAAGCTGCAATACGTCTCCTGGTCTCTTTCCTCCAAAAAAAATTTCAGAATCAGAAAATACGTGTCCTCTTCCAAGTGAACAACGTTTATTTTGAAGAGTCATTTCCCAATGTAGGACCAATTGGCGACATTGTTAAAGCCGTCGAAAAACGAGCGAAAAGATTAAAAATTAATCAGGATAGATTGCAGAAGAAGATAGGAGAACTATCACCCATCAGTGATCGATCACCAAAGGACACTACTGCTGTAACTTCCATACCAGACACCGAAAGCGACTTCGACCTTCTTCAGCTTCAACTGCTACAAATACAAGAGCAGGAAGATGGAATGGTAAATGAGAGTGAAAATGTGTTCGCTAAAGAGCCAAATGCAGAATCACCATCACAAGAAAAGGAAAAGTCGCCAAGAGGAAAAAACAGACTCTCTTCTTTTCGCAAGTGGCTGAAGGGCACGTTCCACAAGGACAATAAATCTAACAAGAAGCACGAGGCAAATGCGATAGCACTTGTCACCGATGAAATAGGCTCTGGAAGCTCCAGTGGTACATACAAAGTCCCTTTTCTTATTTTGTGTTGAATTGATCATTGATACGAAACGATGAATTTTGTTTGTGCATCAGTTGAAGCATCTCTAACATCTAGTGGCACAGACAACATCGTGAGGAATGCGAATGATTCTACCGAAGTCGTAGCTTGTAGTGCCCCAGTTCCCATCTCTCAGTTAGCCGAAGCACCCAAGAGTTCGAAGAATGGTGCAAATGTAAAGGGACAAATGCTCATGAAACGAAATGCGTTTGGAAAGTTTTTCTTCGGTAAAAAATTCCCGTGAAAATTAAAAGTGAAAATAAACTTTTGTTGGTGGTTTTCATTGATTTTTGGTTGTAATTGTATTCTATACGGTATATTTGAGGCATCTTTATTGTTAAATTGATTCTTTCAGTATAATCAGTATAATATATCCGTATAATTGAATTCTTTTGTTTATTGAAGAGTGACATAAGTTTTTTTCAATCAAGGCATCATTACTTTTAGAGCCTTCAGTTTTCTATAAAGTATACGTTGGTAAATTGTAATATCGTCCAGTATATAGTATACAGCACTAAAAGTCGTCAACTATGTTTTTATAATTATTCTTACGTGTTCGCCACCTCTTTATTTGTTGACGTAATAAAGTAAATATATTTTAAACAAAGTTTAGCATGTACCTGCATGGCTTTGGCTTTAATAAGATAAAATCACAAGGAGTAATATGCATTTTAAAAGTATTTATGTGTACAAAATAACTTTGGCTTTCATCAAAAAGTACAACTTGTTTTACCGTCTAAAAAGGGTATGCATGAAAACGATGGTATTCATTAATTAACTCATAATCTTAGCATTCCGTACATCCATCAAATTCAATCATATTATAAAGTTACATACAGTCCAAGTACGTATATAAATTACTTGCATTTCCAGTATTTCCAATACGTGCATAACCTCTCCAATCACATAAATTATAATTGTAATAATGCCAAATCGGATCTGTCGGAGCACTACTGAAATTAAACTACAAATAATGTCTCTCGGTGTCTTTTCAATTCGATATATTATTTAGTTTCAATTATTTGCAACTTCTCAACTATAAAATAAAATAATATAGTATCAGAAACATAATTGAGATGAGTACACAACATACCTAGGTTGAATATAAACCAACATAATTTCAAATAAATTCATAATTTTCATGCATCCTGAATTAGTTAACGACAATCATGCAGTTCGAGTATCCCGTTAAATAAACTAGTGAACAGAAAGTGTACGTTAAGCCATTTATCTGTATCTAAATAAAAGTATTGGCTACCTTCACATCACTCTGTGATAAAATAAAAAGATCTCCAGGTAAAAATGATCAAGTATCGTTGAGCCATTTTGAAAATGTTCGCTATCCCTAGATTTTACCATTAGTAGTATGCCTATAATCACTACCAGAAGGAAGGTACATCCATCAAAAATCGTTCTTGTTAAGATATTACTTACACTGAAAAAAACGAAGTAATAAATAATGGAAAGAAGTTCGTTAGCTTAGCAAGTACAAAAACACAAATTTAATGACTACATAGTTCAATAGTGTATCAATAGTAGCTCCAGTTCTCAAAAATTTTGGTTGAAAAATGTAAATTGTAAGCCTCCAAAATGTCGTTACTTACACAATATTAATCCAGCTAAATTTATTAGTTGTGCTTTAAGTTTCAATTTTTTAGATAGTTTTGAAACACTAATTTTAGCCTTTGCGTATATATGTTAGTTTACTGCTAACGCTAGTCCGACATATAATAAAAAGTGTGTTAGTCAGTTAAAGTCACTTGGTTAAATATTACTGAGAAATAGTTCATATTTGCAGTACACTTATTACATTTAACATTACACCGAGTAATTCCCGTCTTGCCTTTTTATTAACCCTTGTGAGAACTATATACTCTACATATTACATGGATATTTCAAGTTATTCCTCATTGATTTATTTTAAAGAGTGAGGAGAAGTATATGACGTGTGTCCAATGAGTGGTTAGAAGTATTATGCATTTATAGATTTTTTTCTTTGCTCGTTTGTGAATCTTGCTTTTGAGTCAGCTAAACCTATCTAGTTTTAGTATTATTGTTGTGAATTGTATTTGACTAATTAAGTGTATTGCTACAGTTGGAAGTACACGAATCTGAATGAATGAACCCACGAGTTGGTAAGTTTTTAGTAAAAAAGTGCATACACATCCCCGTGACTGACGTGCTACTCGAAAGAGTTAAACTCATCAGTGTATGTCATGTCATAATCGTCATATTGGTTTATGGTGTGAGTAGATGACAGTATTTGTAGCGTAGCTCAAACGTTTTAGGGTAAGAGGTAATACGCATTCCTAAATTCGGGATAATTATTTATAATTCCGAGGTTGATGCTTATTTCATTCTAATGATTTCGGAAATGATTGCACATGGACAAACAATTCTTTTCCTGAAGAATTAAAGAACCAAGGTCCAAGCAAAATTTCTACCAAGGTCACAATTCATTCACGCACGCATCCATATACGTGGTCCTGCTGCCATTTTTTGTCTTTGCATGCTTTCATAAGGAATAAAATGAGCCAGCCTTGAGCCCTGCTTGGCATTCGTGTGTTGGCTGTCACATTCATGAGAAACTGCTCACCTGTCTTACTTATTGTGCTCAATCGAATTCACATCACCTACATCACCTTTCTTGTCTCTCTTTTTCTGCTCTGACAGCTGTCGTATCAATTTCGCCGGAAACACTTTCTCCTCGTTTTTTATTATACACAATGTCAAAGAGAATTATCGAGTTTGAGTTAGGACCTGCCTACACAAAATATTCGGTGGAAAGAACTCCGAGAGAGAGAGTTTGTATAGTTGAAGAAGAAAATGTTTCAAAATGTTAGTCCGATATACATGGTAAAATATACTATCGATTATTTCTTTTAAGCGAGATTCTATAGAACATTAATACTGTCGTACACATTCCGAATGAATATGTTGTCCAAATCTCTTCCCTTTAAAGAATCGATTAGAGAACATTGTACGAAGAACGATAATTTTTAAAAAATAAAATTGACAATTCAATGATTGGGTAACGGGATATGGAACTTTAGATACGGTGTTAAATAACTTAAAACTGCATCCTAATTTCAAGACAAAAAGTACAACTATTTACCTTCCAGCGGTAAAAATGCAATTCTGGTAATTCTCGTGCGGTTAAATTTTATGTGTATCACCTAGTCTAGAGCGTCTACAAAGGTAACTTATAACTCTGTGTATTTCATCTTTGGTAAATACTAATAAACGTCAATTCAAACTACAGAGCTAATGTTTTTTTCTCATGTTTAGTCCCTTCTTCCAGTTTCACCAGCAGAGTGTGCGTGGTCAACGTGTTTTTATTGCACATAGGCATTTCTCCTTTAGAAAGGCAAAAATTGAATGCAGACTATAAGTATTATAATTTTCTTTGAGACACTATCTCTACTCATTTTTCTCGATTTCCATTCTCCAGAGTTTATTTGAGGAAAGAAAATTCTACGACTAGTTTAGTTTATTGTGTGTGTACAGTGTCCGCTCGCAGTTGCAGCCCTTCCCTTTACTTTCATGAGCTCGGTTTTAGTTGAATTGAAGGTATCGCGGTTTTTAAATTGCTTTTCACAGATTTGTCGAAAATGAAGGCTAAGGCTAATTGACTTTCATCATGTTTTACGTATTGGTTCAGATTTACCAATATAGGCTACACTTGTGAAACACTCGAACTAGGGAATTAAGTAAATGTAATATATGTAATTTGTTAGTATTGTGTCGTGACAGACTGATCATGAGGCTGATTTATTGTAAAAAAGGTACTGTTGGTATCGTCTGGTCTCGAATCCTAGAAATATATCTGATAAAATGTGTCACAGATAAAGATTGGTACTATTCAAAAAAAGAAGAAGAGAAGCTTCCACTCGAGTGTGCTCCTTTCCCTATATCAGTTCTAGAAATGGCAATAAAAGCTCACACTATATCCAACTTTGTGTAAATACTCAATCAAAAACTAATCATAAGCAATAATTATCAAAAAGTTTAAAACTACTTTCCCCTTCATTGGACTAGAATTATGTAAACGGAGAGTTGTTCATGATGTTCATGTAAGAAAAAAGGCCACTGAATACACATTCTTATAACAACCGTAGAAAGGCAATTATACAACTGATTTTTTGAGACATTTGAGACGTAGGTAAATTGTTCTAGTAAATCGTATTAATCTCGTATATACTAATGAATATACACGAACATAGCTCGCGTATGTAGAAACTTTGTATCCTAATAATTATTATTACTAGCAAGAAATTGTTTCTTCACAATACCTCTCATCCTATATAATAATTTTCATGCACCGCACTTTCTTTTCTTTGTAATCATGTCACCTTTCGAAACGTTACATGCAAATTCATTCTCTACCTTCTAAATACTCTTCACAATTTTAATAATAATATAATGGTTGTCTTTTGTTTCAAAGTCGTTTTATGTTTGTAATATCCTTGTGTACGTAAAGTTATATAGCCACCATTGTGTGTGGATTGGATCACTGAAGTATACAGCTTTTAACGGTTGGTTGTCTTGTTGTTGAACAGATTCCGCGTTTTTAGACTGTTGGAACGGCTTCCGTAATAATGTATTAGCTTTCTCCAGGAAGGTGGGCATACACATATATGTTGTGTTGCATATATAACGCAACAGCTAAAACGAATTCTTTTTAGTCATCGCATCGCAGCAGACGATTTCAGGAGCAATTTCTCTCTCCGAGTTGAAGAAGAACGAATGGATTGAAGTGAAAGTGGCTAGTAAAGCATTAGTTTTTTTGTTGCGCAATATAAGATGCTTTCTACGGAGTTGTGTAGTTTTAACATTATTTCAAGTCGTATGGAATTTCTCGATGGCTCTCGTAGATGAGGTAAGCGATGAGGGCAATCAAGCACGTCAGAATGATACAACCAACAATGATGTTCTTGATGATCGTAGCTTTCCTTCGAATCCCTTGAACCTGTAAATACGTAAGAGGAGAAAATGAATGACACTCGCGAATTCAATTAATCTTCGCATGGTAAAAATTAGAAAGAAAAAAGTGAGAGCGGTAAAAGAATGTTCGACAACCCGCCGTTGCCACAAGACAAAGATGTAAAAAATAGGAACAAGGGAGAGAAGGATATGTTAATGATGCGTGATTACATATATAGCATATATAAGATGTATATTATTTACCAGTTCCCAGATCATGAGAACTCCTGTTCCAAGAATAATTGCTTTCTGAGATGGCCATAACGACTCCTCGATCGTGACTGAAGCAGCTTTGAAGTTTGACAGGAGAATAATAGTCGCCACAGGATGTAGACTATCGTTGAGCATCTACAACGAGATAATGTTAAGATAATGAAATTAACCTTCGCTCCGTTTCCTCATTCATAAAACGGAATTGCTCATAAAAACCGTTAAGAACACACATCACACGCGTACATTACACGAATTATTGCATGTTCCTGGTCCATATTTAAAGAGATTTTTTATGCTTTCCCATTACATGTTAACCTGAAAGTGCTCGCGATATACATGTGTACGCATATGTGCCTACTAATGTATATTTTTACGGGAACACAAAAAGTTCTTCACAATTCTCTCTCAGCATGCTTTCAACAAACTCAAGAATGATTCTCATCAGGAGTGGCTGCAGGCCAGCCATTAACAATAACAAGCTGACGAAGGGGAAATAAAGCAATGGAGTAAATCATTATATAAATCCACCAGGCTAGTTTCTTGTTATATATGACAACATTGATGTGCTGTGCTTCTGCAAAGAAAGGGATACATTTGTCACATTTTGCGAATTGTGTGCGCGCACTCACCCGAAACACAAAGTCGGGCCTTCTGGTGGAGCCTGTCTTTTCCATCTCAATCCCAAGGTTGAAGTAATGCGAATATCCTTCTGCAGACTCTATCTCGTAGATTTGAAGCGGTGAAATTTTCGTTGCAGGTTTTGGTCTGATCAGATAAGCTACTGTGACTGGATCCTCCTCTCCAGGGAATGATATGGACCATTCGTTGTTTAACTAGAATTAAGAGAAAGAGACAGCACATACTTCAAGACTTCAATCAACCGTATTGTCCCCTTCCCATTCTGACAGTAAAGAGACAGTTATCATATCAGCCCAACGAGATTTCTGCAATGCACAACTCGAAGGAAGTAGTGAAAAGTTCTAGAAAGAAACTTGTTTTCCTCATAAACCCAGACAGTCGTATTCCATAACAAGACTTAATCATGACAGATGCGCACACTTGTGTTTATATATGCTGACTTCCGTATTATATTAAACTAAACATGCTTATGTACATATTATGTACTTACCACATCTAGTTTATATGTCAGGATTTTCTCCTCAGTGTTCGATGGATTTTGAAGGAAGACATCAGTGTCCGAATCTATGATCCCCGTATATAGTATCCTATCCGTTGTCGAACTCTGAATATCTACCAGTCTTGGACCTCCACAACATTCTGCGATAAAAAAGAATCCGTTATAATAATTATCAACTAACACAATTTGATGTTACTCACTCACGACTTGTCAGATGTTTTTCCATTAAATTAATTAATGATAGGGGCATACTGATAGTATATCGACATTTCTTAATGTGTGCAGCTGTAGTTATGTAGTGAATTAGAGTACTCACCTGGCGGTGCAAACTTCAAGGTAAAAGTGCTATTAACTTTTAAAGCTCGGAAAGGTTGAGGGCACACGAGGCCTGTAGGAGGTTGTGGTCTGTAAAACGGAAAACTTGATGAGCACAAAACGTCCTCCACCAATATGCTACCTTTATGTACACAGTTGCCCACATACTTTCACTTTGCGACTTTCTTTTTTTCACATTTCAAAGCGAACATTTATATAAACACATATAATAGGGCAATAAAGTAGATGTATAAATTCAGCAAGGATCATGAACGAGATATCTTTTTGCATGAGAAAAGCTTTAGAGCGGTAGGGAAAAGTAGAATAAATATATAGATAGGCTTTTGGCTTACTCTGTAGGCTTCGACTTATGCATCCTGCGTAGGAAATAGCAAAAAAATAAGAGGAGAAAATTAATAACTCTTCACATTCACTCAAACAAGTAGTCACTCAACAAGAAGAATTAGAAGAAAGGAAAAAAAGAAATGCTGAGTTTATAAAACATACATATATTATTATTATTCCTATTGCGGAGCGAACAATTAACGAGCAGCAATTTTTTATATTACTTTCATTACATTGCATGGCATATGCATTATATTTAATATTTATGTATACATGGTCAAATATGTATTGTTTTATAGGTTACTTTTTCCCGAATGTTGACTAAACGGGCAATTTTGTGAGTGTTTTGATCAGAGTTTCTGCTGACTCCTTCAGATTACAGCAGCACATATTGCACATACTTAAAATGCCGATTAAACTTGTTCCGTTTTTCATGGTTGACATAGACAGATTGCATACGGGAAAAACATATCAGTATTGATTTTGTTTTTTTTTGCATGCATACATACTGCCATGTTTTTATCGCTCCTGGCATTAACGAATGGTTGTGGGAATAAAAATACGATGAGGGCTGCTATATGAGAGAAAATAGAGGAAGAAAGAAGAAGAAACACTTAAAATAACCAGTAAGAGAGTCGCTCACTCTCATTTTGTACAATAATGTGATGATTTTTTCTTCTTTCCTCGAGCATTTCAACTTTTTGACTTGCGAATAAAATATTGTATGTTTATTTGAGAGCACATTATTGTGTTTTCGACTTTTCGTATGGCATGTTTTTTCTTATGCTTACACAACGTCGGGACATCCTATATAACCTCCTTCTACTTACAAATGCTGTAGTTAGTCAGGTAGAGAAAAGGATGGGAGAATATGTGGAATGTTTAAAAGAAAGGAATACGAGAACAGAATGGATTCCGTTGTTCTTCTATTGCGGAGACGTCTCTCTCCGGCGTTTTTTGCTTATTTGTTGTGCTCTCTCACTATATAAAATTTCAGTGTACAAGTGTACAGTTGGGAATTAGGAGTGCGTGCACAATTTCATGAATTGGTGTGTGCCTTTTTATTTCAGTATGCATGTTTGTACACACACGTTCAAAAAAGATCCCCAGCGAAAAATTTGAAAGGAACTTGAATGTACATTTTGAATACATGTGGAGTATAAATTCATACGTATATACTTACACTCTTTGCATGCCTTTGCTGTTATGTTTAAATTTTCTCTCACGAGTTTTCTTTTACTTTGTTAAATGAAATCTAATGTTTGTTGGATCGTGAAGGAAGTGTACGGATGTGCATGATATCCTGATAAAGGGCCTAACCACGAGATTACTCAGGGATTCGATTCAACTATATATTACTTAAAACCTTTGTTCACGATACAATGCGCGTATACTGTTAGCAAATGTAATAAGACTCTGTAAAACATCAAAATATCTGCATGCTGTCTCACCACTGCTTCCACCATCACGACCAAAACATAATAGTCAAAAGTCAGTGATTCAGAATACATAAGTTTTCTTCATTTGATAAAACTATACTATATATAGAGAGACATATAGTATTCACACATGTAAAAATTTTGAGAGCTTTATGATAAAGCCTTATGGTTTTTTGGCATTAGTTGGCTGGCTTTCACATTTCAGCTAGTACTTCTGTATTTCCTTCCTTTTCTACTATCACATCTTGTTGAACATATAAACATATTGATAATAATGTTAGATGTATGTACGTAGTATATGTGTGCACATGTTTCTGTAAAAAAAGTGCTGCAGGAGTCGGAAAGAGCATTGTACAATCTGCACAAAAGGATAGACACATATAAAATGACGATTTTGCATTAGGTATTGTAGAATGAGCGTAATATCCGCAAAAAACCATACAGCAAGAAAAAAGTACATTTTTTTCAACTGAAGAGACACAAGTAAGAAGAGCTCAGCTCATGCATGCATATTTCACAGCGAATGGTAGAGTAAAAGTAGTATATAGTTGATAAAAAGAGCGTATTATGGGTAAGAGAGAGATATTTCTTGCCGCATGCCCTGGTGCTGTTGCTGCTGCTGTTAACAGCCACTGCCGCCATACAGCCATAACACATTTAAAAAAGAAAATATAAGAGTGTTACAAATATATGTGAAGTAGTATGTGTGTGTCTGTAGGGAAAATTATGTTGCGTTATGTACATCGAATGCTAAATGCTAACTGCCATGCAATGCCGAGTTTTGTTTTGCTTGCTTATGCGAGATGCTGCCACACACAAGCTTCTCTCTTATTTTCACTCAACAACTTGGCATCTTCACAATAGCGAACTGGTTTTGGCGTATTTTTGTTCGTTTTGCGAAGCACCATTTCTCTATTTTGTTGCAATTCAGTTTTCTTGCTGGTTTTTTGTGTGAAGTTCGCACTATAATATATCTCTTTTGTTTCTTGAATAAAACTTTTTAACTGTGAGACACGAACAAATACGAAAAACGATTTTTTCCCTTTCTGATTCTGATCTCAGATGAATTTGGGGAATCTAATAATGGCGATGATGATCATGATGAGGACGGTGATAGTGGGAAAGAGCAAAAAAAAGAGGAAGACTCACTTATCTGTCCGCGGTTGAGGCGGAGGCACCAGTTCGTTCTCAATCTTGTTTGTTGTAAGGGAAACAATGGGCCCTTTATCCGGAATAGATCCCTGGTTATCACCAGACGTTAGCGAGGAATCACCACCACCACCGATACCACTACTGCTAGCGAAGCCGCTACCAACTGAAGCAGGACTCACGGGCTCAGAACTCCCTGAAAATTCTTTGCTGCTGGGTTGATCGTCTTGAGACTGTTGTTGCTGGTCGTCTTTTTTATCTGATTGCTGTTGCTGCTCTTGTTGTATACGGGCTTTCTTCTTGGCCATCACTTTGCCAAAGAACTTGCGACCCACTTCATTTTCAAAGCGGGATTTTGACAACTCCTTTATTTTCTCTGTGCACAATATAATCCATTATGCATACACATATAACAGCCAT
This sequence comes from Heteromurus nitidus, assembly GCA_034687055.1. Classification (NCBI taxonomy): domain Eukaryota; kingdom Metazoa; phylum Arthropoda; class Collembola; order Entomobryomorpha; family Entomobryidae; genus Heteromurus; species Heteromurus nitidus. Next base: position 37,476 of record JAQFZW010000042.1, on the reverse strand, counting down.
CTCGGCAAGAATGTGGAGTTTCTCATTTAAAAAGATTATCCTCGTAATTTATAGTCTGGTAGGCTCACAGACCGAAACCACATCTAATACTACTACAAGACTTTATGCAAGATATCCCAGTATATTTATACATTGCCACATGCACGTTATCTAGAGGCGTCTAGTAGTACTTTTCATCCGCATATCGCATGAATGTATTCACGGGGAAACTTTCGCTAAAATCCTACACAAAAATCTTTCACTCAACAGCAGCAGCTCATTTCGTACGCAAATCAGTTTTCTTGACATGACACATTTGTACCTTTTTAGCGAGACTTTTATAACTAGTCAGTCACTCATTCACTCATTCACATCGTTAGTTTGGAGTTAATTCCGTCCCCGAAAAAATAATTGATGGACAACCCAGAGCGGATGATGTAATGACGAAAGTTATAGAGAGAACAACGTGTCAGGAATAACATTTTATCTATGTATGCCGTTTACTTGCATTGCTAGCTCAGCTATATCACACCGAAACAGCAATAAAAGTGCTCATCGCTAGACCTCTATCGAGACGAGTCAAGAAGATTGAGAGACGGATGGAAACAAACATTTGCAGTAGTAGCCAACTGCACGTTGCGCGTCTATTGTGATATATGTGGTATGCCGATGAGTGCAAACTCTCTCACACACACGTTGCACTCCCCAAGGTAGTACATGTGCATTTCTCGATAAATAACACATGATGACTAACTCTACTCAACATCACTTTTTTATTTCTGAGGAAGCGAAAGCGGGAAAGGCGTTATTATCCTTTGCTCTTTTTTGCTATAAATGTAACATAAGTATGGGATACATACGAGTTCAATATCGTCTTTTTTTTGGCTACTGGATACTTTTCCCTTCAACTTTATTTCTCTCTCCGCGTGAGTTACAAACAGCTGCCATTTCTAAGGAGTAGCGAATTAGGCAGTCCCTGTGGTAAGGTTATCGCTATCGTTTATTCTTCTGTTCTCTGACAAAAGAAGAGCTTTGACTAATTTTCAAACTCCTTTTCTTTCACAGCTCTCCATTTTCCTGATATGCATGGAAGTTAGGAGAGCCCGAAACTCATTTCCCTGTTACAACTGCCTCCACTATACTGCACACTTTACTCTCATTCGTGAATTACTAGTGATGTTGTTGGTGCCATACTGGGAATTTTACCGACAACATATATACTCCTACATTATGCACCCAGGTCCTCACTCCTCACACTCGTGCGCGTCTCTCTGCTTGCGGCTTAATAATAAAGGAGTCGAGTTGAGCAGAAGTATGTAGGAATTTCATGCATATGCATATAACACGGTAAAATATATATGACGATCCATTGTTTTACACAAATTACATACGATTTCCTTTCTTTTGTGCTCGCTCTCTTCTTTGTTACAATGATCTTGAGGAATAAACAAGTATCGCACTTGACTTACCTCTTTCTTTCGCCTTCGCTTCTGCTTTTTCCTTCTCCAACCGGAGGATTTCCACGTATATCCTCGCTATCGTGGAGAGAAAGAAAGATTAAAAGAAAAAGGGTCATATCATCAAATATTACACAGATTTTACTCACAAACAATGACATGATCTGATGCGATGTTTAAGCTTACGTAATTACAAAAACAAAATCATGCCACGGCAAGATCTCACATAAAACTACGATGGTGAAAGTAACGATCCTCTTTAGTAAATTAGGATGAATGACAATTTGTCAGAGATAGCAAAAATAACCCACAAAATTAATCAATGACCACAAAGAAAAAGTACGCACGTTTGAGAAATGGAGAAGAATTCAAAACAATCCAACAGATAGCTGAGAACATAAACACACACCGCCCAAATGTACAAAAGCAAATAAGTTAGAGATAATGTGTTTAGATCTAGTCGATTACTCTTTAAAATGATATACACACATACAATTACGTCTAAGATTACGAGAGGAAGCATACATAGATCGATAAGAATTGTATAAAACAAGAAAAGAGTTTTTCTCACACTTGAAAAAACTTGTTGAAAGAGAGCCGGATACAATAGACACACAAGGCAGAAGAGACAGAGCAGAACAAATAGCAAGTGGTAGTTGGATTGGAGTAATATGCGCTATATGTAGTTTGCTTTAGGACGCGGAATAAAACTGGGTTAGATACACACAATTTAGTAGTACAGCTCCGATCTGACGGTTGGTCTTTTCTCTCTCTCTCTCTCTCTTTCTTTGTGCGAATGTTTTTCCTATTTTGCTCTATTCAATGTTCCAAATTACGTGTTTAACTCGAAGTGAGACTACAAAGAAAAGAAGGGAAAGTTTTTTCATTTATTTTCAAGGATTTTTTTCCTTTTGGTAAGACAGGTTTTGGATTTCTTGGGAATAATGCACTTTTCTCCAATGTTGGCGAAATGTTTACGAATCTATGTAATTTGTCGTGTCGGGCGGATGTAGGTACGTGACGTGTTTCTTGTTCTATATGCAAAAGAACATTGTTTTCTTTCTGTATGCTCTGCTTAATCAAGTATGAAAACAGAGAACAAAGGCGGATAGAGGGATGTAATAATACAGAGTTTTTTTATCCCCTTTTCCTAGGAAAACTTCACTCGCTTCCAAGAAGAGAAAAGAGAAAGAATAATGCGTTGGCGGTCGAGAAGTAGGAAGAAGAATGGTAGTATAAGAATAAAGGGGAAATTGATTGTAGGAATATTGTTCGCTTTTGTTTTTTGTTGTTTTAAGCACGTCTATGGGAAACTTTAGAGCTCACCAGAGTCTGTTCTGGATAACTTGACCCCACTCATGATACTGGAAGGCGGCTGATGGCCAAGGTTCTCTTTTGTCTCTCCTAAATGACAAAAGGGATCCTGTTTTATTATCCTTAGATCGTTGTATAATATTATTGGTATGTGTGTGATTTCTCCAGAGATATAGGGAGCCGAGGAATCTGAGACTATATGAGCCGGTGTGTATGATATTGATGCTTTCCTCTATAACATACCACGCTTTTCCCCGTACATGTGGAGCAAAGAAAAACAGGTTTTATTTTATAGTTGAAGGGAATGCAGAGAGAAAATTAGCTTTTTCTCAGCTTTCCATTCGTTCCCTCTCTTTGCTCCTTTCGGGTTCTTGCTGTTTATTGTTGTTGTTGCCACTGCTTAACTCGAACACAAAATTCACACAGGGATCTCTTCTCACTCCACGTTTTCCGCGCCGATCCAATGTGATGTGGAAGGGCTAATGCATTTTATATATACGTGAGGTATATAGCGAAGAATTGGATTCCAGCTATTCTCTTTAGGTGAGAGATGCTCTTTTAATGCTGTGGTTCGTCCCGAGTTCCTATGAATATTGCGATGGAGTCTTCCACTATTTACTTCAACTTTCCTCTGGATGTGGGTCTCAAAGTGAAAGTTTGGAAATACGAGAAGCTTCCGAGCTAACCGAGTTATTGCCTCAATGTTTCCCTACTTTGTTGAGCTCTTTTCCTAAAGGCTACAATCCAGACAGAGAGTTTTTTCTTGCTCCACAATCCAGCTATTCAAGCGAGACTATTGAAATAGGAACAATGGATAATCCTTAATTTTCCAACTAACTCTATCCCAGCTCAGTTCCACTTGTCCATTTCAAACGGCTCCTTTGCGCTACTCCACTTCAACGAAAGTACTATCAAATAAAAATGTCTGCATAAAAAACTCTGAGAGTGAAGGAAGCAATGCTGGTCCTATGATGATAGCGCAGAAATCAGTAGCGTGAATTTGCCACTTACAGCCTCAGACCAGCACAACTCTTCGTCTGACTTATAGCTCTTCCGTATCCATTTACCATATCTCGACACAGGCTGTCAGTCAAGAAGATGGGTACAAACAAAGAGTAACGTTACACGTCAAAATCTCTTCCGTGCTGAATGTGATGCGATGCACAATATATGCGGACTCGTAGGAGGATCAAAGTGAAGAGTCTAGCTTGCTTCTTGTAACCGATGATTGCAGTATTTACCAGACGATGTCCATGTACTCCGCAAGACTCTCAGTATGACTGGTGCTGTTAAATGAAGCAGTTCGTCCCATGAAAAAAATTGCTGCTGTGCTCCTTGCGTTGCCGCTCAAAGGATTAAAGCAGAGGCACTTTGTTTTAAACCGGAGAAAGCAGTGAGCTTTATCTGGCCAATGAGGATGTTGTTGTGAAAGCCGGAAGCAGAGAATGGTCCTTAGTTCTTGCTGAAGTAGATGTACCAGTCAGATGGACCACTTCGCACTTGACTCAGTCAGACAAGAAGAAAACGACCTTCCCTTTGCGTCTCTCCACAGAAGAAGACGAAGAAAGCATGGAGAAAAACGGAGCACCCTCACTTCAACGAAGTCCGCAAGTTTATGTAAGCTCACGTAATATGAACAACAATTTTATTTCAGAGTCCAAGGAATATTTTCACACAAGGCTTGGCACAGTTATGTGTGCAGCGTATGAATGCATTAAAGCGTCTCCCTCAGCTCCAAGCAGCTTTCCAACTCTTCTTTTCTCCGCAAAATCGTCGTTGCGATGTGATATATATAACAATTTCTGTGCCTGTTTCTTCTCCTGCTTTCCTTTGGTTTTTTTTGAGGCTGGAAGACTTTTATATTATGCGTATCATGCCACAGCGATGATTTTTCGTAGAAAGCTGCTGCAAGTCCTTTTCTTTTGTTGTTACTACTGGACTTTGTGCAAGAAGAAAAAACTGCAAGTGACAGAATCAGCATTACAGGGACTTTTCTCCTTTTGTATACATGTACCCCGTGTACCCCAGTAGCATGCTTAGGAGGGAGGAGGTTCTTGGCTTTTAGTCGAGTTGCATGATTGTGCCAGTTTCGAGCAGAAAAAAACTTTTTTCTTTGTGTACACCCAAAAAGTGTACTAGTTTAGCACGGGAAGCGAGATTTCCCTCGTTTTTTACTGAATCAAAATTACAAGAGCAGCACACACCACAGAAAAGAAATAAGATAAAAAGGAAAAGTCTCCCGTAGCTCCCTGTGCGCTTACTACAATTACGTTTTTTACTTCTTCAGCAATGTGATGCAGGCTGGCTGCTTTTCCCATGATTTTACCGCAACTAAAAACGAAAATATGTATCACGGCATTTGGCATGACTTGGTTTCATACTGGCATACTAACACACATATAAGCAACCAAAGCTAAAAAGGTCTCCTCTCCGCGTACTCACTCCTTCACATTTTCCCCATGCATGCATGGGAATAGGAAGGAGTGTTATCTGTGAAAGTGTTGTACAATACAAGGTTCACGGCAAAACTACCGCATTGGAACAAAAAACTTCAAGTCTCCTCTCTCCCGTTCCGCTTTGAATACTGCTACAAGCTCTTATTATGGTAGTGTTGCCGCTGCGGCTCAGAGAACCCTATGCCTCATTCCATTTAGTAGAACTTATAACATATTGAAGGCATGCAAGTGTACATACATTTTTGTCAGTATTCATAAGAAAAGAGAAAGTACGAGGAACGGGCGGAACGGTACTGACTGAGCTAACGGGACTCTTACTCACTCCTCCACTCATTCATTCACTCATGCAATACATTTACTTTACTCTCCTCTCCTATTACTTTTTGGTGGTGCGGTGGTGCGCTAGTGGCAAAAAGGAGGACGACGAAAATGCTTTCACTACCCCTTTCTTCCTTATCACGATAATATTATGTCTCACCATCACTTTTTTCACTGCCTCATTTCGCTAATGCTGTAATACAGGGAAAGAAGACGCATTGAGCGGACACACACTGGCACACAACTAAACCATTCCTTCTACTTCTTCCCGAGATATTCATGCACAACGCGTAAAATGTCGTATGCTTTCACTGGTCGTATATGCGTGGCTGGCTGCATTCACTATCGCAATAACTAATAGCTCAATGTTCGCGAACAAAAATGTCTCTCTACTGTGACCAAAGTTGTTGTGATATTTAAGCATGCAAAAAAGTTCCAATGTCGCGTAAAAGGATAATAATCACGAATATCTAGAGTATGTTGTTCGTTCGTGCTGCTGTTTGCATTCTCATTCTCACACAGAGTTGCTATAAATATACAGCATTTTATATATTATGCATCTGCCAATGTTCGTATTGTTGGTCCTCCCAAGGTTTGCTGGATACTTTTTCGAAAGGAAGTTCTATTTGTGGACCCAGCACGGCACCCCACCAACTTCACCTTTTCGAGTGTAATATACTCAATTCCAGTTATGGATATCTGGATGGAATCTGAATAACGCACACACATATATCTGATGATGGGTGTAGACGTGTGTAGAGAAAGAGTAGTGGCAATGGTGGACGCTCGAGGTACACCCATTAAAATAAATGCAGACTAAACGCAAATCATTTCGTTCGTATCTGGACGTGGACAAGGACATTGTGCACAACAGCTGGAGCATAAAATAACGATGAGGAAATGGACTTTGTGCCCTCGTTTTTTACGTAAGGGACGATACTTTAATTACGTTATACAAGGGGGTAGGTGGGTAGGTCAGTGAAAATATAACGCTAATGCATTTTAAATGGCCATTTACGTAACGTTAAAGTGATAACGAGGTAGGTAGGTAGGGTCAAAAATGGCCGGTTTTATGATAACGTAATTAAAGTATCGTCCCTAAGCCGAAAGCCGATTTGAAGTATTTAATATTCGGTCAGAGTCTTGGAGTAGTCACTTTTCAATTCATCTTTCAAGTGTTTTGAATATTCATAACGTTTTTTATCTTCCCTAATGTTTTTTACGTGCCTGTCGCACACAAATTTTTGTGTCATATTTTTCTTTAATGACGCCAGTACTTTCACTTTATGACACAATAGAGCTCCTACTAATTCAAACTTCTCATGTTATTTCTCTTGGTAATGGGTCTTTTAGTTGCTGCTATTATTTCACCTAAATATACATATGCTAGATTTCGTTGTGTTTTGATTATTGTATTTATGTCTGAACATACACGTTACACCAATGCTATTCCATCGAATGCTAGTATTCCACATACCTGCTGCTTTTACTAGTCTGTCACTGGGCATTGTCGAGACTGTCATATCATAACGTAGACAGAGCGACGAAAGAATCATTTTTTATGACATTTTTTTTTGTAATATCCGTAATCGAAAGAAGTTCTAGTCGTAGTGTTCTATAAGGGTATAATGTAATGGGACAAGTCTTATTATAACCAAGTTGTTTCCGCAACCCTGCACCATGAGATTTCCTTTTATTATTTGTTGAGTGCTTGACGTCCCTAAAATCCTTGCGATTAAGGGGGATTATATATGAAAAGTAGTGCAGCGATGCTTGAATAAGAAAACATGTCGTCCACTGCTACTCCTTTGCACTGGAAGAGGAAGACGCATGGACTCGAAGCAGCTTGAAGCCTGAAAGCACGTGTGCAAGTACAGGTTTTATCTGTACTCCAAATCCTTTGTTCTTTCTCCCACAACCTCTGTTGTGGTGTTTCGTTTGTAACTCTCGCAACTTGAATTTCGTGAAGGAGAATGCAGCAGTCATCTATGAGGGACATTTGATACGACGAGGAGCGCTATTCATCTGACTTTTCCAGTTTTCCAGCAGAAGAAATAATTGGTACCTCTGTCCATATGCACCCTAATAAAAGTTGGTTCGAAGTTTATTCTTACCCGTTGTATATATGACACCATATTGCACGAATTGAAATACCAAATATCTTTGAGACTGGGACACTTTAGTAACTAAAGAAATTATTTTGATTTATCAAGGTTGCATTTAATGGCTCAGTTTAATCTAAAGTTGTTTAATATAATACATTCTTAATAACCGACTGTCTCAGAATTCATCACCTTTAATTGACTTATCTCAGGAAAAACATGCAATGCAAACTATATCGTCTTTACTTACAAGTTTGCCCAGTATTATCCTATCCAGCAAACTGACGAAAGGTGGTTCTAATCAACCCCGTTGAAAGAAACACGTTGGCATATTTGAAGCTGCTCCTTGAAAAGTCACTACCAGTAGTGAATTAGTATCCAATTCAACTTCTTTAGTCGAATATGTATATTTAATACACGCTAACGTTTAACTGATCAGGAATGACCTTGAAATCCAACTCTGTTGGAGGCTCTTGTCATGTCCATTTAGACACACGATGCAAACAATAGACTTTTACAAGATTACAAACTCTTCTTGCTCCACATGTACATATTTCTTCCTCGTGTGCATCCCACTCTACAGAGGCTCTTCTCTTTTTAACAGGATTCTGTCCAAACTTCCCTTTTCAGCATTGAGTGAGATGCAGATGTGTTGGAATTAAGGACGTAAAGCGTCACATGAGGACGTCGTACGGAGTACGTATGTCTTCAGATGAACTTGATATCGAGTACTCCCTGGCCCCGATAACAAAGATGCTTACGTACGGTGCAGCTGCACGAGTGGTACATATACACGCCTTCGGAAAAACATTCTTCTACATATCCGCTTATAATGATGATGTAGATATGGCACCGGGCACCGACCCACTGGCAAAAACTATCACCTACTTTTTATTCCACAGCACAATTTCGCACATTCATATATCTTTCCACGGCTTCCGTTCCTCGGCTGTCGCAGCAAATGTGGGAGACGTGTAAGTACAACGAGGTGCACAGCTTAGTATTTATAATGGTCACATTCTTTCTAATTTAGATACTGTAAAATTGCGTTTCCAGGATTTTACTCTGGAACGAAACGTCCTCCTAATTCACTGTAGTTATTTTTTCATGGTCATCCAAATATTTCGAGTGGTTAACATACGCAAGGGAGCTGGCACTTGAAGAAAGTACACTTTCATCTCAAACACGTAACCGTAAGTTGTTGTGATAGGATATAGCTAGAGTTGGCAAAATAATGAGATTTTTTGTACTTGGAGTAAGGGATGTATATTCCAGGATTGTTACTAATTTTACAATGAGCACATTAACAATTTACAGTAGGACTAGCTCACTAAACAAAGTAAGACACACAAATACGATAAAACCGGCACAAAAATTTTCATATGTATTTGTCAATACACATAAAATACATTTACAGTCTGACACTCGTTAAATATTCTTCTTTATTCGTTCTTCCGACATGAGGAACACGGTAGCAAATAAATCTCCAGACTGAATTGTGTACAAAAAGCAAGTACACGTGACGATTCCACTCTTTCTTTTTTTGTCTCCAAAGAATTTTTTATGGCAATCCTCACATACAATTGGACAATGGAGAGTAAGCAAAACACAGGTTTTTTCTGTATTATTTCTTACTGGCACAAGTAAACCTTAGTAGTATAACGGAAGCGTTTTTGGTAAAAGGAACGGATTTTCCGCGTCCCAGCGAATTTTTTACGATCCTTTTTCCTAATTTATATCCTCTTGTGTTAACTTCTTATCACACTTTCAAGACAAAAAAACTTTTATTCATGAAAAAACTGTCGCGATGAAAATGGACATGGGCTCTCACCGTCTCAATCTCGGAAGATGATGATGCTGTCCTTTGGAAAAAATAAAAGGAGAATGTTGGGAGGATGAAAGAGCTGAGTAAACGATCTGATATATATTCTCGTTTATATCTTTATCTGGTGCACGTCGGATACACAACCTCGAAGTTGAAATGGGAAAAGAGAGGTAGAAGGCATACGCCAGAAAAAAAACGGTTAAAGGCAGCACTGCACTGACTGCAAAGTGGGCATTCACAGCTCTTCTCGCTCAGTGATTATTATGCGCTGATGACGATATGGTTGCGGATTTGGTTGAGGATGATTCTCAGATAGCTCTAATAAAAATGCACATTTTCTCGAGCAAAAAATTGTGTTGACAATGCACGGGCCCTTTTTCAATATTATTATCGCGTTGAGGATGTTGGGAAGGAAAGTAGAATCTCTCCGCATAAAAATAATGACCAACGAGTTCTAATAACAATAAAGATAATATCAGTGGAAGAAGACGTGTAGAAAGTTAAAACGACTGTTCATTCTACGAAAAAATGTATTTGTCTGCTATCCGCAATATGTATTATATGTGATACGAAAATAAAGCCTGAAAGACTTTTGGCTGACTTAGTATTGAGCAAAAATTGTATAAAAAATATTACTAACACGCTTGTTAACTTTTTTTCTAGTTTGTCGTAGGAAAAAAGGGAAATGAGAGAGCCTGAGAGAAAAAAGAGGAGAGAGAAGATACAACTGTACAAGATAGAAAAATAGGAACAGAATAATGGGCAACAGTTTTGATATTGAAAGTTTGACTTGTTCTTCTCACTCACTCGATCTTGCTTCCTAGTTTTTTTATTCTTCTTCTTCTTCCTGTACACACACACTCCACAAAGTTATCTTCGACACAGGAGAGAAGAAGAAGAGGCACAGCCACATGTTCTCAACTTTTCGCAAGTAGGCAACAAGCACACTTCACATCACATCATTGCAAAATTCAAAGGCAAACGAGAGATTTACGGAGACATGTCAGGGAGATATTGGCCATGAACATATTCACTAGCATTTAAAAAATCCTCTAGAATATATAAGCTGTATCATGATCATGAGCAAGTTTCTTTAGTCTGTGAAAGTAAGGCGATCGTGGGTCGCTCACTTACTATTAGCTAGCTTCATTTACTTAACATGCACCAACAGCAGTGTGCTGTGCTCCCACCGCTTTTCTCTCTCGAACGTCTCATCTGAAATATGAAAACCAGGAAAGCTGAAATATGCAGCACGTTGGGGAATTACAAGAATATCCATAGCCGGATGGGAGCAATCAGTGGGGCACACTAGTTAAGAAAAGACTGAAGGAAGAGCATGCAGATGGAGAGACGACATTTCACGGAGCGAAACGTGACATACCAACGCTAACACAATATCAACATGTTCATATATATTCCTATTTATGTGGAGATCGTGATCGTCGTGAGTTGAAAAAAAGCAGAATGGAAATTTTTTTGATGATAATCGGAGCCCAATATGCAACTTTTTATTGGCCGGTATATACTGTCATCTTGATCGCAAATTTTTAGAGTTGTAACCTCATACAATAGATGTGGCTTTTATATATGTAAATATGCATGTGGAATAAAAGTGCGAGAAACATGTGTAGCGTGTGCTCAGTGAGGACGAGGAATTGTAGGAAGAGAAAAGACGGGAGGAGTGGTGGTGTTCTTGAAAACAAAACCTATTTATAGCCCTTCATCGTGCTCTTATTTCAATGCGTCTTCATGACTGACTGACTGAGTGAGCGAGTGGAGTGGGGGAAAATATATGTGTTTTCTTCCTTTAACACAACGAATGGTGCAACTTATTTCTGGCCTATTGGTATATATAGCCGAATACTCATCATTTGATTCCCTATAAATTTATTTTGAATTTTTTTGGAAGATATGGGAAGACTTATTCTTGTTCGGTTTTTCGTAAAAATGAGGCATCACGTGAAAAAGCCGGTGTAAATGATCTGAAATCCATACTAAACCCCTCTCTACTATTCTGATAAACTGCTCCGAGCGTAAATTTTGCTCAAGTCATGGACATCCGGGATTAGTGTCAGAAATTGAAGGGGTGACACATGAACATATGGCATATATTTAATCTCATTACGCCGTTTACAATTTATCAGTTTTGAGCGATGTGTTACATCGCACCGGCTCACTAATGACTTACAAATGTGTGTAAATGTGCGAACAAACTTGTAATTGCTTGATGAAATTTGAGCAGTACTTCACTGATACACAATATATATGCAACATGTATGTATACATGTTTTCCATAGGATATATTAGAAGTAATTTGTTTTACTTCATAAACACCAACTGTACTCCTTGCCCGAATCCTAGCGTCCAGTTCAAGTATTATACAACTTGATTTACTTGTTAGTTTTGAGCATGTTTTCTATTGAGCTCATAATTTTAGGCAAACCTTGTGGTTATGATAAATTGATAAATTATTGGGATAAAGGAAAAATGGAGGAAGTTTTCCGCAACTCTTCAGGAAAGTTTTTACCTCACAATATTAATATAAACTTGCTTGACTTCCCATTAATGTGCTCGCTCTCTGTGAGAAATTTCATTGTGTAAGTTCGTTTTCCCTAACCATGAAGTTTCAGTTCGCAGTTTGAAAGGAAAAGGTAGATCTCTACGGATTTCATGTTGGAAACATTTTCGCGAGAAAAAAATTCGCAAACATATCAATTCGATATTGTAGACATGCAGTTGGCTATAACTTCTGGAATTCCATCTCTCTGCGAATTTTCACATGCATTGTACATGTGCGTTGAGTGTAAAGACAGTTGTTGGAAAAGCCGGAAACTTGACAAGCGTAAAACACATAAAGCATTTGATATGGTTTGTGATTTTGAGTGGTGTTTAGCAACTCTGTTGACATCCTAACGAATCCCTACAAAAAACGTGGAACAAGGAGACAAACAAAGATATGTATGTGATAGGAGGCGGATAAAACAGAGAATATTTTATACTTATATAAATTGAAGAGTCTTACACAAGTGCTTCGAAGGGCAATATAAAAAGAGAGGAAATTATCAAAGTTATAATGCATAGTTCTCGGAGAGAACGGTTGAGCAACCTTTCAAATCTGATGAAAGAGAGCAAACTAGTGAAAAAAGATCGTAAAATCCTTGACAAGGCTCTTCTTGCGTATTATTTTTATACCTAGCTTTGGTTTTACCTATCCACTCACATTCACACCGAAGGAGTGGTTGGAGATATATCCCCCGGTTTATGTTGTTGTTTTAAGGAGTAAATATACGTAGTAGTTCGGTATATGGTGCTGCTGTCTTTCTCTTGGCAGTAAAGAGGATGAGATGGGAGTGGAAAGCTCGGGTGGCAGTTTCTCATCGCGAATCTCTTCTCATCATCAATTCACATGGTGAGATGAAGTCCGCGTGGCTGACTGAGGTGGATGTGGATATATGGTGTAGGGAACACGGATTCTCTGTTGTAGTATGACTTTTTACTCTGCCACTGCACTGCACTTCTCATCCCAGCTTTGACAGAAGAAGCGCAAGTGGCTCAATTAGTCCATCTCCTTATTCTCTTGCTTTTCCCTTCCTCTACGGCATAGCCCTAATGACAAACTTCAGGAGTGGAAATAAGAGTCAACTCTCTAATGCTCAACAGCATAGCATAGCAGCAGCATAATCATTCGGAGTGCGAACAGAGTTCTATTATGTTCGTATGATTACGTGGGTGATGATGAAGTTCTGAAACTATTTCAAATGTTACAAAAGCCAAGTTTGTTAGCATCTTAAGACAGCACGAGTTTCCTCTTTTTTCCTGTTGTTATCTCTGATGAGAAAATTTTGTGCGACAAGAAGCAGGACAACAACAACATCATCAAAAAGTGCCTAGCGTTCCACAGATTATTTCATATTATGTTGAACAGAAACTTCTCGTTGGAGCGCATTTATGCGTGAACAAGTCTTTCTGGTTGTTGTATTCATTTGCTTAGAAAGAAAGTATATTATATTTCCTAAGAGTTGTGGAATGGTGGCGTGAAGAGAGACTAGCAGTATAAGTGTGATTATTATAAACTCACTATCCAGTTCCCCATTATACTCCTCTGATCTTAATATTATGACTACTTGGCCTCCTTAGTTTTGATTGGGCATGTCGTAATTAGCGAATTTCACTGTGTCCCTGCATATCAATAAATATGAATTATTGTCCATTACAAGAAACTTTCCCTTTACAAGTAAGTGTAAACACGGAACATCATCAGAAACCTTTACTCGTAACTCAACGGAAAAGATAGCGTTTGTCAGGTTCCTTTCTCCTAACTTTTCCTTCGAAATTCAAAGGATTGGAAAGCATTCCAAAGGGATATACTTTTGTACATATTTACTATGCTTATCACTGTTTTCCCATTGGCTGGAGGAACAGACCTTATACATGATCTCGAGGACTGGTACTTGAACCTATCCGTATCTAGTATCCGGTAACATGGTACAATGTTCATGTTCCTTTCTCCCGTGTGAGCCTTTGATGTCCAATTTTGTGACATTAGCTTCTTTCAAGTAACATCATCAAATCCGAGTTTATAATAATCTACTTCGGGCAAAGGGAGTCAATCTACTTGTGTGGTGCTTTTCGTTAAAGTCATATTTTGCAAATGCAGTAAGTCGCAAGTCTGTAGGGAGAAAAGTGACTCCGCGATAGTGATATATTACTTAGCTGCATGTGGGGGATTAAAATGATACCAGATATTATATTCGGCTCACAGACGAGTGTTCTTCTTTGTCCTTGTAATTAATTAATCCAGTAAATGTGGCTCCACCACAGTTTCATCCTAGGTGCTAAGCGCTGAAAGATTAATAGAACTGCTGAAAAACTAGGTGTAAACATGGACGATTGAAAGCTTGATTGATCGAGTTTTATTGTTTAATGATAGGACTACGAAAGTGAATAGCTCAGGCACAAGCTGTGTGTTTGGGTTGGGATGTAGAAGTGACTTTTCACATGACAAGCCTTTATATCTGGAGTTATACAAAGTATATGTCAAAACAAGAAAATATGGCACGAAGAGCAAAAGGCTTTTGTATTTATATTACCAACTTTCACAATAAATTGCACGAGTAATCTATTGAAAATCTAATTCCTCTTTTTGACTCTTTCATCACGGGCTCTTTGACGATTTATGGAGATCTTTAATAATCGAATAATTACTAACGTTTACACAATTATTTTGGCACGGTTAAATGTAATAATGCATTAATTGTAAATTAGTTTAGTGACACAATTTTGAACGGAAGGAACCAGCCTCCCCGCAATTATAATCAAAATTCTGTATTCAGAATCAAATTTTCTTTCTCTCACATACATTTTTATACCTGATTCAATTTCTCCACTAAATCCACGCTCACGTTTACTCAATTTCTTCGAGTATGTGGCAGATTTGGAAATTATTTGCGGAAAATTCCATTTATTTTGTATTGCCTGGCGTATTACTCGAGTAGTCGTCCTTGTCTGTGTATACAAGTTTTTATGAGAGTAGAATTAGTGCACAGGTGGAACATAAATCTAGTGGTAAATGGATGAAAATCCGAGGAAGCCTCCTTTTTATTGCCTTGGTCTGGAAGGAGGACGATGATGATTTTACAGAAAAAACTCAAACTAATGTTCCAGAAGACCTCACTCGCCTGCAACGTCATCATATTTTTTGCGAGGGTATAAAGTAAAGTGCATGGAGTGTCGTAAAGTGTATGAGCTCCGGCTTGCAAATCTAATTTTCTCCATTCGTTTTCCATTCCTTACTTTATTGGCAGATTTGATTTTGTGAGACAGGTGTATGTTCTCAAAGGATACCTTGGCTCCGCTCCACCTCAAATCTCAGCACATTTACATGCTTCTCGTTTCCAGGATTTTTATGAATATACGCTTTATCTTCTCTGCGAATGCCTTGCCTTAAACAACTTTAACCTTGTCTTGATGTAATCACGTTCTTTGATTTGTAAACTAAGTGAATCTGAATTTTTCCCCGTTGTATAGAAATAGTGCAGAGAAATCCTAAGGCGAAGGAAAACAAAGTCGCGAAATTTTTATCAGGAGAAAAAAGACAGACTTGCTTCGTATTCATCGCATTCTTATCAGCTTCGTGCTTTCACCAGCACACCCCTGTCCTCATTCATCATTCGATCATTAAGAATACACACTCTGCTTTGTGAATTGTTATGGAAAGGGAAGTGTGTTGGAATAAGCTTCAAGTTGGAGTTTCCCTTGTTCGCATTCGGACTTGAGGGGAAAAAGGAAAAGCAATCAGCACCTCTCTCTGGTGAGCCTGTAAAGTGGAATCAAAGCTGATTGTATATTCTAAAGAAAAAGCTAGTTGAGTGGCTGGCAAGCTGTATTACATAATATTACTTACTTTAGAGTCATTCTCGAAGGGAAAGTAGTCGCGTTGAAGCTGTGAGAGAGCAAACACAAGATTGCGTACCGAAAGTAACGTATTACACGTTCGGCTTGGACTTTTTACTTCAACAAGAGCGTCTTTTCTAACTTTTGTAAAGCTATATACGATCTTGGTCTTGTGAGAAACTACGGGGTTTATTCCGTACGTGACTGAACGAACCAATTGGTTTTTATGATAGTGTACGAATATATATACATGCTTGCATACAAATCCAAGAACGAATCTGTACGGATTCGAGAATGAAAGTGGATGAACATTCACTTCAGAATCTGTTTCATTTCTTTTCTTTCTTTGGTCAATTCTACTCATTCCAACGCATTTTGGTTTAGAGATAAGAGGCGACGCTTCCGAACATCTGCACATCTGCAAGAGTTTTTTTCTGTTTTTACAAAACATCCTCCAATTACATCTACGTGAAGTGGAATTCAAATGGATTGTATGGGAAACAGGTTATTGTTATACGCGCTGACACCGCAAGCTCTCTCTCTGCTCGCATAATAGTCTTGATCGGGTTGTGTAGTAAATATCCTTACAAATGAACACGACATTCCATTTGAACAGGCTCTCCGGCGCTCTTCCATCTGCTCAGATACTCGAGCTCTGAAGAAGGAAACGTCGAAGGAGAAGCAGTGTGCACTTTCTCCTCTTGCACAAAACAACGGGTTTGGAAGAGATGCGAATGTGGACAATTTTCTGAAATTAGATTTCCAACTAACTTGTTTTTCCCATGATTGCTCCAAGGTACCAAAACGACACTGTTCTCAATACTCAAGTTGATATACATTTTTGGCGTCGAGAACCTCTGCTCTTTCAAAGAATTGCGACTATCTGAGAACTGATTGTGAGCGGAAAAGGATTCGTCCTTGCATTTACAAACAAGATATATCGTTGTACATAATCAATACTAGGCTTATTATAATTCTCTGGTAAAATCTTGTTATACACACATTTTTCGGGACATTGGAGAGCGTAAATTAAAAAGGAAAACAAGCTGGAAATCTTGAAGGCGCGCAAGAACATTCTTTTTAACAACGGGAATAGTTTGGCATTAAACGAAAGCGCATTTTAAAAATTGCAACATCTGATATCCTGCTGTTTTTAATTCCTGTGAAAATTCAGAAAAATGTACCTTGCACTAACTTAAGTTAATCCCTTTCTTAAAATATTATTTCTGGCATAATAGCAAAGAAGTCGAGGAGTTTTTTTTTGCGTTAGCATTGACTCATTATGAGAAGGGTACATTCCATTGCGATGAACACGCAATAATTTCCTACACATCCGTATACATTGAGAAAGTAGACTTTAATAAATATCATCTTTATGTAATGGCAAAACTGTAAGATAAACATCTGAATAATATAATATACAGTAATAATAAACTCTGAACCTGAAATATCTGTAAATTTTCCTTATATATTAATTTATCTTAACGATAATCTCGTTACATAGACTTCTTACATTTCCATGTAACACAATACATATTATGGCATGTGGACTACCTCTGCTTCCTACTTTCTGGCACAATCCATTCGCTTTATCATTTTTATCTAAATATGAAATGAGTATGCATGCCACATTACAATATCTTCTGAATCCTGCAATTTACTCAGCATCAGTCCACATAACTAGGATCGGTGACTGAACTATAAACAATCTTCATACATATACTTGCTTACAATCTTTTCATATGCCTGCCCTTTTGTCCTTTCTACTTTCTTCCATCGGAGCAGCCATACATACATTTTAAGTAAGTAAAGAAAACATGAGTTGCACTATGTTTACATTTCATTTTCTTACATTATGTGTGCTCGTATAGGGTCACTCACTGGTTGTGAAATATAACTTCTATTAGGAAAGTACACAAACTTATATATTGTATACCCTTTCTAACTTGCTCATGCATGTACAATATATTAACAGCGTACTGAATACTATAATTAAATTTTTATTAATCAGGACATATATAGACTTCTCGCAAGTTCTATATGTGTAATATAATATACATTTTAATAAAATTTCAAGTTAAATGATTTGACAGTGTACTATGGACCTTAATATTACATTATTATAGCCGAGCAGATCCGGTAAAGTTACTATACAAGCTGAAAGATGATACATGAAGTTTATCCATATTTTTAGTTTCATTTCGTCAACATACATATATTCACAGCCTGCACCATAGTTCCTTCCAGCACCCAACGTGGTTATTTTTTTTACATGTTTAGATTTGTATCATAGACACTATCACATTTGCATCTAGAACGAACATGTCTTCTCCATCGCACATGAGTATAATCATTTTCACGCACACGTCCGAAAAAATAATACGATGTTGGAGTGGAAGTGGAGTGCGGAGTTGTGTGCAAAAAATTGATGGTTGGTAACTAATGAGAAAACAAAAACGTGCAGTTCTTTGTCCTATACAAAGTATAATTATAAACACACGATGGATGATGATGCTCGCAGTTAGACTTCTTTCCGCGGAGAGAGAGATGAAAATGGAGATAATTTGCTGGAGCTAAAACATGTTTGCAGGAGTAATTAGAAGTCGACGACTCATTCATATTATGCACATAATCTGACGATAGCCAAATATCTAGTTTTAATAGAGCTATGCCTCTGGCTGCTCGCTCTTTCTCCCCGTCGTCGTCTGTGTGTGTGGCGACGGCGACTCCACACTTTCGCTTGAAGCAATGCAGAAACATGGTTGATGATGAATAATACACTCTCTCCCCTCACTCTCTCTCTCTCTCTGTCTTCTGTAGCTCGTTCCTTTTGCTCAATTATAGAGGCCAAGTGGCTGAGTTGTTTCCTCCTAGAGTAGCACTACTCGACGAAGATGAAGAACCAAAATGAAATTCACTTGTAGCAGACGCGTTCATAACAGCTCCTGTTCCTCCTGAGGACGTGGTGAAGTCGGACGTGCGGTCGTTGTTGAAATGAGGAACGGGCGCAGTTCCGCGTGACCCTGCTTCATCAAATCCTCCAAGGAGCACATTATCCTCCTTGAACGAAAGGAACATGAAGGAGAAATGATGGAGTAAGTAAGCACCAATTGTTATACACAACATCAGGAGGAGACTTATTAAGAGGATTGTGGTTGGACGTAAGTAGCATGAGAACTTTCCCACATCTTTCCGATCCAATACATCCTGTAATATAAAAAAATGTGTAGAGGTTACATGCATCTTCAAGACCGATCCTGGAAAAACAAAAATTAATCTCCAGCAGTCAGCATTCTATTATTATTACTTTGCGTTACATCACACTGGAAAAACTTTCTAAATCAAGTTCGGCTCGACGTGCGCATATATTCCTCCTTGTGCATTGGGAGAAAAAGTGGAAAACCCCCTCTGCCCCCAAAATGAAATTGAACCCAAATATTTACGAGAGCAGTTTCAACTACAAAATCCAAACGGACCACTTTCCACTCTCCCGTTACGAGACGTACTACTAGAATCCTTAGTTCGGTACATGAAGTACATGAAGTATACATGGAGTTTCCAATTCTGAGCGGAAGATTTGTGTATTTAATGCTCACAAACAACTTTCCAGCTTTACGTTTTACTCCAATCTAAAATAACTTTTTTCCTTGTTCCACAATTCCACTCCTGTGCTAAACAAAATCCGTGGTCAGAAATGGAGAAAAGGGAATTCGTACTAAAGTGAAAGTAACAAAGTAAAAGTGAGCGCACTCGTCATCCCTGTTCCAAGCATACACGTTTGCAACCATGTACAATTTGTTATGTTGGAAAGATTTCGATTTTTCTTTATTTGTTAAAAGATTCCTTTATATGTGGCTAGAGCTAGCTGTGTTGGTCCCTTTCTGACAAATCAGTACATGTTCATAGGTATATACATCTATATCCAAAAATGAAAGTGAATTGGCAATGTACATCAAATAGAGAAAAAAAGAAACGCATTTTCTCTTTATTTTTTCCCGTTTTCTTTCATGTCGGTTGGATGTCGGTGTGGAAAACTTCACTTTGCCAGTGTCGTCTACTGGAAGGCAGATGTAAAGAGAAAGAAGTGAGAGCAGACGGGAAACACGTGTGTCGTGTGCTCGTGTGGTAGACAAGTACAAAAGGGTTGGTTAGTAAGTTGGTAGAAAGAAAATCTCATCTGTTAGCAGAAGAACATGATCATTTTCAAAGGTGGCTTGGCTGGTACATAGCATGCCACACACCAAGACCAAAAAGTGGATGCTGTATACACAGAGAGAGACCTCATGGAGAAACATTCCACCACTCAGCATACATTATGGATCACAAAGACATGGAATGAACCTGCATATAAACAGTGCCAGTGTCTAAAGGCACCTGTATAAAAAACGCACACAGGTTTTCCAATGTGTTTCACTTTCCGTTTGGGGAATATGTGCAAAAGGGTAAAGGAGAGGAGAGTGTGGAGGAGCTTATTTGTTAGTTATCTCCCGTTCACTCGCCTGCCTTTGAGTTTCCAACACCACCCGTTTCATCCCACTTTTCGACTTGTACCAGTACCAAAGTTAGTGGGATGAAACTAATGAAATAATGCATTTAAGAAAAACTTTCCTACCAATTTCCAACTTCCATAATACATATTTACAACAACTTATTAAATGAAGGGGAAAAAGTTCACTCAACCGGATTCTGTCGACGAGACAGAAACAAAATTGAGTCTAGTTACAAAGCTCCTTTCTCCCTTCGAAGCTCTCTCACTCTCGCTGATACAAGTTACTTGAGAGGGGTTGTTCTGTGCCTGCCAGATACTAACTTGACGTGCTTATATCGTTGCTATACATGGCATATATGCTCTTTTTGTTTGTCTCTAGTTTCCTCCCGAGTTCCCCCAAAAATATATACTTTTATCATTCATCTTTCAAAAACGAAGTGAAAGGACTATACCTACACGACATAAAGTTGTGTGTGTATAGATTACTTACCATCGCAATTAGGAAGCCAATGAGGCATGCTTTCATGGCAGGTCTCAAATTTTCTCCCATTGTCAAGCGATATGCGTCCTGCTCCTTATCGATGAATCCGAGAATGGAGCCGTCATTATGTTTAACCTTTTATATCAAATATTTTTTCGTTCCCCGTCCATCCCCGATGCGATAGAGAGTTGCGTGATGTGAAGAAGTAAAAGTTGGTAGACACACGTCGTCCGTCCGTGTACGTATCATCAGAGAAGGTGTAATGCACACCGACAGTCGTCATAAGACATGAGAGCCATATGCCAGATGCGTGTGCAAACACGAGTAGAAAAGGTTGAAGTTGACGTGATAACAGCGAGCGAGCGAAGGTTGGCCAAAGGATGAGCGGAGAAATTGCATGGAGAGAAAAGAAACAAGTACAAATGGATTTGGTTAACTTTTCGACAGACTAATGCCTTTCGCCTGTCTTGGCGAGAAGCTAATAATTTTTCACGGAAAATAAGACTACACGAAAGCGAAGTACTTACAACGGTAACCTTCCAATTTTTTCTTTTCTTCATGACAGAACACAGAGTATTGGAGGATACACATTACCAAAAAGTGTGTAGTTTTTATAAACACTCGCGCTCTCTCGCAAAGTACACACATATTTGAAATATAAAGTTGGGAAACTAATAAAACGAGAGCGGTGTCAAATAAGAAAAGAAAAGTGAAAAAAGTGTTATATGACTTGACTTAACGTACCATTAGTTCTGCCCTGTTTTTCCAGCGTCCTTTCGTGAACACACTAAATGGAAGAATAGTATCTAGTTGTGGAACCGTTTCGTATGTCGCCTCTGGGCAGCAGCAACAGTTAATACAGCACTCCTTATCCTTAAAAATTATACAAAGCGGCTCGTCTTTCTTCAGCATGAAACTCGCTGTCATTGCTGCAAATCGGAGCGTCTAAACGGGAGAAGAGAGAAAAATGAGAATAAAGCAACCGTATAATATGCCTGTCCTTAAGGATTCCATTTAATAATAATAAATTGTTGGTGAATCGGTGAAAAATGTGGAGAGAGGAAATGATAAACCCACGAAAAAAGCTCTGCGTGTGTATGTACAGAAAGTTGGTCGGAAGGGATGATCATGTTAAAGTAATGAGTGCTTGTTTTCTGCATCATTTTGCATGCACACATCGTATCATCACTGAAAATTCCCTGTGCACACACATCCGCTTCGTGGAAGCTTTTAGTAGAGGCGAAATGAAAAATAAGGCGTAGTTTAACCGACTTTCTCCATACAAATCCCAAACGTACTCCTTGTCTTCATTCAAGGTATTACGTGAAATAGGACACGTTCGTTTAGCTGACACATAGATATATGTATAAAAGTAGAAATGTACAGCTCATATACTTTTATATATTTTAGCTGGCTCATTGTGTCTAGAAAAGTCCCTAAGATCTTGCGTCATTTTATTCATTAGTGTTTTCGTACTGGAAAAACTTTGACTGCTTTTAAAGTAATTATCTCTTTTTCGGAGGAAAAGCTTATGTATTTTGACATTTGCTTAAGTAGACCCATCATAAAAGTATCATATCATGAATAGTTTTGGATGGTGGGTGACAAACCTGACAGCAAGAAATGGTTCGACTTCTTCCAAACTCCAGTTTGAGCACAATCCGGTGACTCTTGTCAAGGAGCAGCATCACCTTTTGCTTCACCTTGAAGTATCTTGACCAGATGCTGCCATTTGTGTCGGCGAGATAGGTTTCGAAAAGGTATTCTTCCATTGACGTGCCATCCTCATCTGACACTGCGTAGTACCATGGTCTCCCTTCAAAAATGACATACAAAACAGGACACTTTATATAACATTTTGCATTTAACCACCACACCTCATTCACACATCCTTTCCGCAAATATACGAAAAGCTCGAGACACCTATTTACTCTAGTAAGTGTGTGCATTTGCTGGGATGGTGAAACGCGAAAGACTATAAACTTGGTAAAATTGCTCCCTGTCACAACATTCGACTCTGGAATTTCTCGTAATTAGAAGAGCTCAAAGTGACTTTTAAATTACTTAAACACTACTTAAGCGCATTTCTAAAGGCACAGAGGGAGAGAGAGAGAACAAATGTTAATTATAATGACAAGCCTCACAGTGTGTTCCCTTTAAGTGCATGCACAATGGTGTTTACACGAACTGCATGCATATTCATTCATTCATTATACATTTGTGTAGTGTAAACAGACTGAGGTTTGAGGTCGAGACAAATTGCGGAGTTTTTGCTCGACTTTCCATTCCAGGTTGTTAAGTAGTGGATCCAAGTAAATGAGAGTAAGAGAAGCGCAGGGTACAGAGAGAGAGAGAGAGAGAGAGAGAGAGAGAGAAAAGGGGAGCGATTACGTGTGCAAGGCACGGATGCCCAAAAAACTCCCTTCGCGAAGCAAGCACTTTGCATCATCTTATTGCCAAAGCTAATGTGTGGAATTCATGGGAATTGCTACTTACTGTCATCAGTAGTTCGGAGTATCACCTTTCGCACGTTCTTTAATATCTCCAGGTCTTTTTCACGGGACGGTGGAAAGTTTGGACCGGTTTGCTGTTGGCTTTGTTCCTCTACCTCGTGTTGCTGTTGTTGCTGATCCTCATGATTTTGCGAATGATGCGAAGTTTGAGCCACGCTGAAAACATGGTTCGCGATGATGGTGGTGCTGCAGTCTTCACTTGTGCTCTGCCCATTGCAAGTAATCTCTTTCCTTGCGCTACTACTGCTGGCTAATGCGTCGTCTTTTTGCACAACCACTTCTGGTGGTTGCGGCAAAGTCATATCAACATCAATTTCAACGTGATTACTGCCAGTGCTGCTGCTGCTGCTGCTGCTACCGTCACTACTTTTGCGGGTGGTGCCACTTTCACTTTTTCCATTACTGCTCCTATTGTCAGTGACAGGGACGGGAGAGTGGGAAGTCATTGTAGTGGCACTCTTTAGCCGATTTTTATTCTGATCCTCGAGAAGTGCTATCATTCCGCCAGGTACTTTGATATCTCTGGGGACTCCTTTCTGAAACTCTTCAGGTGATTTACTGCTCGCAGTTTTACCGCCACCACCAACACTCAAGCCAGCAGTGGCAAGGGAGTTTTGAAAGAAAGCGTCAGATGCTTTTGGGTCACCTCCCAGAATCCTCAGCTTGACCTCGTTGTTGATATCTAACAAAAAACAGGAAAAAAGTGCGGAAGGAATGAATATCAAGTAGAGTGGTAGTGATATTATATATTGACAAAGTTTCCCCCACGCGATCCCGCATGACCATCTTCAAATGTCCAACATGGCATACACACAACTGAACAAAAGGGGCATGGAGAGTAAGTGGCACGTAGAAATATAAAAAAGTGGCTGCGTTATTACAGGAACACATTAGGATTCGGAGAATGGCTCAATGTCATCATCATCATCATCATGCCTCAACAAGTTATAAGGATATCTACTCCACACAATATAGCCACATTGTTTGTACAAAAGGTAATTTAACTATACTCCTCAAAGGTCACACCACACCACTTTCACCGGAGAGGAGAGAGGATGAGAGTGGAAACAAAAGCATAAACCATAAGCGCTCTGATAATACATGTTTATCTAACGCTCTCGAAAAGTGCCAAGATGCCATTGTTCTTTCATCGTGGTGATGGGAATTGAATACCGCTATACACGGTACGCTCTCCTGTAATGAAAACCTCTCTTCTGTCTTATTGTGTAAACCTTGGGTAAAAAAGCCATGCATGGGGGAAGTAGTTTCCATCAATTTTATAACTTGCTCCTTGAGAAATGAACGAAGATGGAAGTAAAACATGGTCATAAATGCCTTTCCACTCTGGTACTTTTCTAGCTGTTCTCCTTTCACCACGTATTCCTTAACTTTCACTAAAGAAAGAGGGAATGCTGCCAAGGGATGCGATATGCAGGACAACCACGCTACGCCCATGTTTGCATAATATTGTAATCGCAATGTATCGCATCGCAAAAAAAAACTCGAATAAACTCCACGATTTCTCTATATTCCACGCGCACTCAGGCTTATCACATTACTCCACATTTATATTCATGCAACCTTTCATGCATGCACAATTTCAGGATAAAGAAGACGACATTGTTTCCCTTTACGACTTTACGACACTCACTAGTGCCTATACGCAAATAACGTATTTATGAATTTTGGACTCATTGCACAGCCATGTATTTCGGATATCTATCATGACATTTTTCTCGCAACGTAACTATATTCATACTTGAACCCATAACCTCTACCGAAGCACTTTTATTTAATAACCGTGAGCAGATATTATACAACTGCTTTTATGACGATCGTGCTTGATACTACATTCGGTGAGAATATGTAAATGAGTATCCACACAGAATAGTGCATGTAGTTCTCTTCTCACTCGGATGCTCTGCACAAATTATGAAATTAGAGCACTGATCTCGTGCATTGCAGTGTTTCGCAAATGCCAGCCAGCACCTTATATAGCCGGTCATGGTCACGAACGGTCATAATGGTCATATTTGGCCGGTCATAATGGCCATGTATTGTGTATACCAATACATGTAATGGGAATCATGTATGGATAAACAGGAGATTACCAAGCTAAGCTTGAAATATGCCAAAGTGAGAGTTTTATGGCAAATTTCGAAGCAGTTATCTTCTGGCAGTACTCCGGGATAGTTTATTTTTGATTTATATTAATTTAAATGTGTTTAACAGTAAATTTAAAAATGTTGCCATTAATTGCCACTTATGACCATTATGACCGTTTTTCAGCGTAAATATGGCCGGTTAAAAACCAGTACAACCGGCCATTATTACCTGGCTCTATTTGGCTATACGAAACACTGGTGCATTGTACATTTTAGAGCACACCTATGTAACTCTTTTTGCGATTGAAGATACTTGTATTGTGCATGCGTATATTTTTGTGATTCTAAGCAAAAACTGACAAAAATTGCTTTGAGACTACTAGAGCTAGGAAAACATTCAGAGAAATTTTCTACTTGTATCAGGTAGGTTGACATTAATCGGATTATTCGTCCCTATGTGACTGGATCCAATGCTGGAAGTTTACCCAATATCCAAATTACTTCCAAGTCCCAATCTCAATGGCACAGAAGAACAGTGGAGAAAATCTCATTATATCACATCATATTTTTTTGCGATCAAAAGAAATTTCCCACTTTGTATGTGCTTGCCAAAGTAGTTAAAAGGACAATTTACTAAAAATAGATGCATATTATAACGTATTGCATTACAACAGGCCGGTATCAAGTGCTATTTCAATGGCGAATAAAAAACAACTTGAGCAGTAACTCAAAATCTGGAACGATATGCCCCTGCTGAGTGTTGGATCCATTTATGTATTTAATATTCACGTTGTGAGTTTGATGTGTGTGTTTCTCTCTTCACCTGACAAAAAAAATCGGGTTTGTCGTTTGACAATGGTTTTTGTGATTTTCCAAGAAATCCTGAGAACTGAGAACTTTTCGAATTTGGACTGAAAAGCCCTAGAAATGTTGGCAGTGTAATACGAATATTCTTGAATTTTCAGCAATCTGGTAAACATTTTGAGCTGAAGAACACTATGACATAGGACTATTAACTATGTGTAAAGTATACTTACAAGGCTGGTTAGGCTGAGTTAAAGAGATATGTCCATACATCGTCAGTTTGGAGTTCCGCTTATATGAATGTATAATCATCGTACGACGAGCCGTTATTATTATTAGCATAACTCCCTGCCCTGAGCTTTCTTTGTTCCTTTTTTATTACCAAGATTGTGTTCATATCTCTGTGTTACGAGCATACTCGATCATTATTAGATGGTTCTCGTGTCCGTGTGCTCTCTCCTTTTCGATTGGTATCGCCTACGTAATAACAACAGCTTCATCAAAAATCGATATGCATTTGAGGGAGAACCTATGTGACTTATAGATGTAATAAAGAGTGACTGCCTGCTCACATCTTGAATGCTAAAACTTTGCAAACGTCTTTTGAGATTTCCCTGGTATCATATCATCCATCGAATTTCACAACTTATTATTGCCTGTTGTTGCCAATATACTACGTTCTCATACTCCACACATATCCCTCTCTTTATCGCCGAACACATGAACTATGATTCTGGGGAAAAGAAAGATAAAAGCACTTGGAATTTAGATTCAGGACGTTCGGCTCGGCTCTGAGGGAATGCAAGAATATGAAAGTGAAAGTGGTGAACTGAACTCACACACACGGCTCTCGTTTTATCGATACATTATTTCATTTTCCCTACGAATGATATTCCCTTTACATCGATAAACGAGCGCCAAAAGGAGGAATGAAATTCAATCAGTGAATTAAGAGGCTCCTTTGGGAAGAATTTTATGCACTTGAGCTCTGGTCGAAGAAGGGTCTAATCGGAATATGCAAAGAGATCCTGTCCGTGAGAGGGAGCTTATTAGATTATGCATGCGCTATTTTCTATTCTCGAAGACATCCTTCATCCTCAAACGGTATAAATATTGACAGATAAATATATCTCCTTACTTGAAAGGTTTGTGCGAGCGAATAAACTATCTTCTACTGCAGAGCTGCGGAAAATTGAATACTCATTGCAAGATTGCAACCCGCATTCACAAATTGTGAACGAGCAACTATAAAAATTTCGATCAAATATGAATTTACGTTTCAATTGCAATAGTTTACTAAATTTCTTTCTACTCTTTGGTAAAAACTGCCTTTACTCGTGCTCATGTGGTTGATACGCTTCGTTTAAAACAATAATACTTTCTTCGTGGGAAAATTGATCATATGCTTTTACTGGATACGAATGAATATATGTAATTTGCTATATTATTCTAAATTTGTCGTTGCGTAGTCGGTGCACATATGTATGTATATGGCTAGGAGGTGTTACTTCCTCTAATCTATGGGAAGTAAGTAATCATAATCATAAAATGCTTTCGTTTGACTTACCAGGAGGATCGGCTGGCTGCGGGGACTCCATACGAGTAAAATTTTACGGTTCACTTTAATCCTCCCCCGTACTGTTTCAACACACACCCTTCCGATTCTTCCACTCACCACCACCACTCTCTCGTGTGAATGACAGAGCAAGAGCAGAGAAAGTAGGTTTTCATATTAGAGAACAGTCGAGAGACTAGAATTGTAGCAAAAAACGAGCGACTTATTTGAAGCCGGTACTACACAAAAGAGTGTGAAATCCTTTCCAGAATACCAACTGATTTATAAGTGCTCCTATACAAATCCCGAATCACGTACTATTTCTATCCGTTTTTGGTTGTATTCTGAAGGGTCTTGTCGTTACTCCATTCCGCGACTGTCTGTCCGCGTCAAATGCTCAGTTAAGCGAAAGTAACAAACAGGAAGATGCGGCAATATTTTTTCGCTGCTGTTTTCCCCATGTTCAACTGTGGTTACGAACAAAACTAACTGAGCTTTGTGCTCTCAGTCTGCAGAATGAAATTGCTCTGAAATTCCCGCATCCTTTTTCCTCTTTTTTTTATAAAAAAAATGAGTCGAGTGAATAAGTTATGAAGGAGAAGTTTTGGAAATGAGATGAAAAATTGACCTGGGAAATTGGACCGAGAAGTTACTGCATTGACTTGCAACACCTTTGCGACTTTGCATTCTTTTTTTCTTAACTTAACTGTCAACGCTGTTGTGAATACTTTTAATACTCTCGGCGGTCAGCTTATGATAAATTCAGGAGATGAAGGAACTCGAGTAAAACCAACGAATAAATTGAATGAAGTTCGGAGACCAGAACAGGCACACACTTGGATTGTCACACTATCTTTACCACACGAGGAAACTCAAGAATATATCCACCGAGAGCCTTTCAACTGACTGACTGAACGAGGAAACAGATGTACGCCTGATATATATATAAAAGCGAGAGAGAGAGAGAGAAGGAGAGAGAGAAAACGCTGCTGCTGGAAGAGGAGAGAAAGCTCCGTACAAGGTCCAGAGAGCCTCAGCTTGGCACGGAAGCAGGAGAAAATGTGCTTGCTTTTGCTCCGAGTGGTGAGTGAGTGAGAAAGGGAAGAAAAAGAGGTTGGGACGAGATGGGCGAGCAATGACAAAGTTACAATGTTCCTCTGTTCCTCTTTTTTTACCACGCGATACGATGTACGCTGGGAGCGCATAAGCACTCATTTCTCCAACTTCTCTCCTTCTGCTCGTTTGAGCTCCACCACTGCCACTTACCACTGCTGCGAACGCAAATACATTATTATACCTACGATTGTAAACCCATATACACGCATGGTACATAGGAAAATCTATGGATTCGTCTGCTTTCTCCATTTTTTCTCTATCAGTCAAGAGGGTTCAAGCATACAGGGCTTCCACAAATGCACTATATTATTCTCCTTTTCCTGTCTCCGCACACAGAGACACACACATTCATGCATATAGCGCCAAGAGCAATGCTAAGTAAGTAAAAGCAGGAAAAACTACAGAGAATGCTGCTACTTGCAAAAATAAAGATTGCATTGTGCCAGATACGCTTTGAATACTAGAGCACCATAGGCATCTTCTTACCAGCCCTATGCTCCACGTTTCTCCAACAATACTCGTAGTCTTCCATGTGTTCTAACCTATGCACTTATAAAACGTGCAAATATATGTGCATATAACACAAGTGCACGTATTAATATATACGTTTGAGTAGTTTATTGGGAATGAAGGCTGGAGAAGAATAGGTAAAGGCCTTGGCTTGCTGCTCTGCTGTATCACCACTCATTTACCAGTTTTACTTACAATTTTCCCTTTTACTAAACACGTACATAATGCTTTCTCCGAATCTCCGTCCGTAGACAGAGGAAGCGAAGGAGCTATACCTACCATGTGTACCATTTTGCCAGACTTTCTGATGATATCTTGCTCCTTGGTGGAGCAGAGAATGAGTGGAGACGTGCCGTTTAGCTATTTATATGTTCATCCATATCAGACTAGCAGAGAGAGAGAGAGAGAGAGAGTAAGAGAAAGTATGCTGCAATGTGCATTCCAGCCTGGGTTACTTGAGAAGACAGAGAAAAAGGTGTAGAAGCACCTAGTGGCATGCCAATGTAATGTGTACCCTTTTTTGCTTGCTCGCTGGCAGCAAAGGCTCCAAGCAATTGTTGTGGCAAACAGCTCTATAGACCAGCGGATCCGTGTGGGCCGATTTTTCTTCACAAGTTAATACACGATGACTCACACTTTCTCAAAGTGTGGAATTGTCTTGCGTAGGAGGACATAATAAACACTTTTTAAATTTATTCCAATCGAGCGGCAGCCTGGAAGAGGGTACAGGATTAAATTAGGATAATGCACTTATTTCCCTTTCCCTTGCATATGCCTACACAAGCCTTTCATAAATTCATGGCGGTAATGTAACACTGGAAAAATACGTTATATGACATTGCTAGCAATCAATCGCGTGGTGATGTATAATCTGCGGCATATTATTTGTCCACAGAGACAGACGTACATCATCACATAATCATGAAGAAACGAGTTCCACTCCGAAGGCATTTCGCTCAATAGTCGAAAGTTGGATCAATGTATATGTTAGCGTGATGGATATTCTACATAATATTATGATCCCTGCCTTCTTTCATTTTTATCGGAGGGCTCAGCTTACGTAAACTTGACTGCTTTCACAGAGAGAAATCGGGAATTTTTTACTTACACAAGGCTTGTGCGAACGGGGATGATAGAATTGGCTCGTCGTCGATAGAGAAGTTGGGAAATCAGTTTTTTTGCTTTGTGTACCGAATTCACGTCGACAACGTAGGCGAGTAAAAAATGCATTGCTAGACATTCTTGCTGTAGTAGTTCTCCAACTGATATCGACGAACTTTTTGCAGAGAAGTTTTTGAAGAAGGATGGGTCTTCATGAAGCATCATCATGATCCACATCATTCCCTCTTTGCAGTCCTATCATCATCATCATCTTTTTATCCAGCTTTTGTTTATAAACTCTTCATATTTCTTGTTTTATTAGACAATGCCGAAAAAGAAAAATATCCCATAAAATCCCTCACGAAAAATAAATCAGAAATGATGAGAAAACGATATACTACGTGTGGGCCAGGCCCACAACTGATATTGGCTTGCATGGAGGTTTATGTGTGTATTCTACTAATGTAACTTGCTACTTTCTTCATTCTTCTTTTTGTATACTCCAAACGGGCAAAAATGTGCTCACTTATTTTATCTGCTTTTCTGCGTACCTTTGTTTAGCGCAAGATATGTGAGCGCAGCGGGGAAAATAACTAATGCTAGTTTCCTATCTTTGAAACAAAAGGGAATTTCAGTTCAGGGTGAAAGTGAGATATGTAGAATTGAGTGAGTGAGAAGCCTCAGTCAGAACACACGTAACGCTTTTGTCGTTTTTATTCATTTTCTAATGCACATTTTATGATTATGTGGATGGAATGATGGCGCAGAAAGAGAAACTGCGAATCAAATGTAACCTTGCTTCCTTTATACCAGTCATTAGAATTTTCAACGAAGCCTTACTTTGTGGCTCATGGCGAGTTGGTGAAAAATGAGAAAAGCACTAACTTACTTTCAAATGCTCCAATATGAAATGATTCGGACGTGTACGTGTGGGACTTTCAGAGAGATAATTTCAGTCAGATTTGCATCATTTTGCCTTGAGAATGGAAAAAGAATAAGGCAATGATTGTTGCTCACTGGTCATGTGCATGCGTGTTTTAAACAAATTTTCAAACCTATTTGAGCAAAGGAATGGAAATGGAACATATGGATTTTTGGCAACCCACTCCAGAAAGATTTATCGGTTTACATACTCGTGTCAAAAGGAAAAGAGTTTTGATATGAATGCAGAGAGAAAATATCTACCGCAGATCGTGTTGAAAAAGCGAAACGATGAATATACATGAAAAGATTTTCTTCTGTGTCTAACATATTTATGTATTGTCCGTGAAAGGCATGCATATATAGCCATTAAATTTCACAGCATTTTACTGCCTTGTTCAGTGGAAAGGCAGGGAAAGGAGCAGGGGCAAGATTTTAGAATTTGACTCGAAAAGAAGTGCACAGGAAAGGAGATTATCCATATGATACACGAGATCAGTCAAACTCCGCCAAGGGAAAATCCGTTTACCCTTGCTGGTTTGCATATTGTTAGCCTTTACTCCTTTCCTATGCTCACTTCATCTCTTCTCCCAGCATCTTATATGATGGTATGGTGTATACTATGTATTATTTAAAATGTATGACTGAGATTGATATTGAATTGTGTTCGTATATATTGCACTTTTTAAAATTTATTGACATCCCTTCTCCATCGTCTTTTTCGGAGAGCTATACCTTACCAGCATGACATTGTGGAGGCGTCTTGGGAGAAAGTTGCGATGATTTGCATAGATTTATGGTTTTTTTGTTGGTCTGAACTTGTATGTCCTTCCGCTTCTAAAAATTGTGAATACTTTTGCTTTACTCCCAAATTTACTTTTACAAACTGAAAGATGAAGCACCCAGACGCTACCCTCAATTGCTAACACACGACGGTTTCTCCTTTCTCCAGCCCCCATTGTGACCAAGTTTTGCCAAGTACAAAAAAGTTTCCGTTCTTGAATTTTTGTTGCGCGCTCTGAGTTCATTTCCGTCATGTCGTCAATTATTGTCCCATAAATAATACTGTCTGCTATGTATTTGACAATTCCAAACCAACCCAAGCTGAAACCTTTTTCGTGAAGAGTATTTTCAGCAAAAATAATTTCGGCCAGAAGTGTTTTTGATAAATTTACAATGAATTTTCTTTTGTCGGGATCATAAACACTTCTTTGAAGACCAGGCAATAAAATTACGTTTATTTTTAGTTGAGACATGACGCAGTTTCACTTTCACCCCGTCCAAATTGATAAAGTCCTTCATCGCACATTCTTTTACACATCGATAAGCATTATCATGAACTCCAAATGTACATATATCTCCTCGAGCGCTCAGTTTTCCTTCACCAGTTCTCCAGGTAAAACAACTTTCAAGGCTTTTGTAGCTTCAGGGAATTGTGGATTCCGTCTGATACTTGGAGACATGATGCCTGATGCCACATGGGCAGTGGGAAGAATACCAAAGGTTGGAGTTAAGTGTGGAATTGTGGAAGGCCACCTGGAATGAAAGTAGATCGCGCTCTATTATTAAACACGGCTTGTATTAATTTTCCCTTGTATTGGACTGGACCTTTCACTGTAAAGGTAAACTCTTGTCTGGCCTGAGTCATCGTTGTTGTTTCAATAATTTTGACCGTCAATTTGCGTCATACCTCCCCAAAATAGAAGTCTAGAACTTTTCTGTTCAGGAATTTCTTAATATCGGGCGCGACAAAGGTTTCTTCACTGATTATAGTGAAAACCCTTCTTTTCTCCTATAATAAAGAATCTGATCGTCCTAAGCAGGTTCTGCTTGCCATGTGACTTCTGATCATTTGTCGCCCTTTCTAATATATGCATCAAAAATAACTTCTTTTTAGCTGAAATCTATCAAAAAGCATTTAATTTACTATTTTATCAATCCATCACACGCTTCCGTACCATTTTCTTCTATTTTTAACACTGGGATTCTTTCGAAACACTGGATTTCTTTCATAACGTCTTTTATAGAAACATTATCCTGAAGGGGTAATTTACGTCACTTTGACGTTGTCACATTACGCTAATCTGTCGGAAGAATATGTCTAAAGAAGGAGATGAATTTCATGCATCAACAATCATTTATGCCGTATTGCGAAGAAATCTGAGCGACTCGTTGATCAAGACAAATCTGCTTAAAATTTTGCTCAAATTTCTCTATCACCCTATTTCTCCTTACAATCTTTTGCCAAGTCGTTTGAAAATAGTGGCCCCTTCCCAAGCTTACAATGATGTAACTAGAATGTAGGCTAAATACGAGAGCACGGAAGAAAGATTGATTTCTCTTGCCCCAAAGGGAACATAGACCCGGTTTCAATTGTCATTAGGTTTTGTTACAGCAATACTCGTGTACTAAACTCTGCTGATTAAACGTCAGAGGAATCCTTTCCCAGTAGTATGGACGGACTACTTTTGTCCGAATCACGGTCCTAGTTCAATTCAATCAAGATCGCTTGCTCTTCCTATTCGTAATGCGAACTTGTAGGTTGTAGCAAAAAAAGTTGGCAGATTTGTAGTCAGACCAAAACTGCTTAGGAATATACAGTCACATTCATCTAAAGGATATACACAGGGAAAGAATAAAAAGACACCTTTACATTATTCACTGGCCTGGGTACAGCCTTTACCTTCCAAGGTTTCTTGCTAACTACAAACTCTCTGACGCTAATCTCAGTGCTGAATTTTCCCACTTGTCATGTAAGCCTTATGTGAATTCGAGTCCAGCTCCAGCTACTACTCGACTGTTTTGGGGTTGTGCTTGTGCATTATCGCCACAGTTGGCAGATCTTGCTAAAAAATCTGTAAAATCACAATCTCAGCACTAAAATAGTGTCACCCGCAACTAGATTTTTCATGCTCTACTGCAGTTTGTTCTTTTTCCCAAGCGATGATGTTCGTACATGGAATCCCGTTTACAGAGTTTCACTCGTTTGGCTCCCAGATACTGATACAAATGAAACAAGGTAGGTAGAAAAAAGAGACAGATTGAGGTCATGATCATACGAGCATAAAACCTCAGTAAATGTGTACGAAATAAACGTATACTTGCACACTTTCCCATATATTATTATCAAAAAAGGCGATAGAGTTTAAGGGTGAAAGCTTAAAGTAAGCACAATACCAAAAATCATTCACTATATTTTTTTCTACAGTGAACCAATGTTATGGAAAGCGCATTTCTGTAGAGGAGAAGCAATAAAGCGATTCCATCTGATCAGAGTCATGGCAGGGTGCTCCGTGACTTTTTTCAATCCCTTTACAATCTGTATCCGCATCACAACTTGGAATGATCAATGTCCCTTCTCCATTATGTCATGTAAAATATATACACTCATATAACGAAGGATGAAAGTGGGGGAATCTGTGCACAATTTATTCGATACCCTTCCACTTTACAAGATACAATTCCAACAGCCAAAAAAGTAAGTGGTATTGTTTGAAAGAGAGAGAGAAAAAAGAAAGAGAGTTCGCGAAAGACGGAGAGTTCCTTTTTTGTTAAGTTGCCATAAGTGGATTGCATTGCAAAAACTCTACTCATCTTCTTTTAAACTGGCGGAGAAAAGGGTAATCTTCAGTGAAAGTCGCTTCCCATCGCACAAAAAGAGCACTACCCGAAGCTCTTTTTCATAGAAATGGACCGATGAGAGTGGCACATGTGGAAAGAAACATCCGGAATAAAATGGAGTTCAATGCTGAGAGTAAAATTGTTTTCCAAAAGATATACACTTCTTCTTGCACATATGTACATATATTGTTTAATCTATATAAGTAAAGATGGTGCAGAAAATTGTAGCATCTTCATTTCCTCTGTTATTTCTGAGTTTGAGCTCATCTCCCAAAATATGCCACTACCATACACGAGGCACAACATCTCGTTCGCTTCTTGTGATATACGAGTTTCATATCAGAGTCAAAGGAAACGCGTTTGTTGCCAGTTGCCAATTGTACATCTTTTAGGTCTGCAGAGAGTTTTGTTGTGGATGTTTGACTACATTTTGTACATACGAATATGTATGGCGGACCACTGCAGCTTTATCTACTTCGCTTGCATTTATACCCTAATTTGAAGCTGGCACGTGCCCGTCAACGGGGAAATGAAGATGTTAATTGTTAAATCAGAGAGAAAGTAATTTCCATAAACTGTGATATTAGAGAAACTAAACTCTGTCTTGTGATGGTGACGGCTAACTCAGCACTCATTCAGTATTCATATCATGAAAACTTTACGCAGTGGGACAGCATGGAAAGCTGTGCCTTTCTTCTTTAATATTTTCAAGAGGGATGTGTGCTGGTAAATAATAAAAAAGGTCTTCAAAATGTCGTCCGCCCTTTCCAAGAAAAATTGGATTAGAAAAGTTACATAGGCCATGGTTAAGAAGGGTGAAGGTTATGACTTCTCACTGCAGCCAAATGACATTGGATAGGAAGAGCCAACACGAGGAGAAAGAGTAGTAGACACAATTGTAGCGTGATTTATTACTACTTGCTGACTTCAAAAAGACTATAAGACTACCTCAGCTTTGCTACGGATGTTCCAACTTCCACTTCCAGAGGAGTTGCTTCCAGAATTACTCGTTTAGAAATAACTTGGTTTTAAAAAGCTATATATTCTTGGCGTTTTGGCATTGAAGCATAGGGTTCTTTAGTTAAGCGCTATCATAATTTAGGCTATCTATATATCCCACTTATTATCCACTTCCATGTTTCATCATATTTCTAGAAATACCTCCGTTGATAAATGGTTTATTATCTTCTGCTTCAGGGATTCATATCATCCAGAGGAATGTAAAGATAAAGCCGTTTAACCGTAAAGAAGGTAATTTTCCGTTTCTAAATTTACCTCTTGGATTCGTCGAGGTCATTGTATACCTAGGTTATAAAAATAAAGCAGCACTCCTTTGGAGGTAATCAAAAATTGCCAACTGCAGAGAATGTGCCAACTTCCAGGAAGGATAACTCGTGGGATTCGTTAATTTAGGCTGTACGGTTACGGGTATGTGCTGGGTTTTAGTTGACAATTTATTATTCTTCGTACTTTGAAATCTCGAGAGAGGTTCTGTAATCCTGCTTGAGATACCACATATTCCACATATTATCATAATCTGGACTAACTTTGGAATTTTATCTTGGGTACTCACTTGCGTCATTAAAGACTGAAATGATTTCTACGTCAGATAATCATGGTATATCTTGTGTTGTGTATTACCTATTCTCTGTAAAGTTTTTGTAAATAAAAAATGTCACCTTGTGTGCCTAGTACGACTCTAGGACTAAAATACCCATATACCGTTATATAGACTGATTGTAGAATATCAAAACTAGACTGCTTACGGGTTGTTCACGAAATTTTAAAATCGAAAATTCCGGATTATACTACCATCGCCACGATTTGCTCACTCCAAACTCGTGGACGAATGTTAGGGTTCTCTTGTACTACGATTTGATAAACTATAATGTACCAATTACTGAACTGAATGCTATTAATAATTTGATACTATCCCAGTGCCAATAAGTTCGCATGATACATGTGCAGGAGTTTGGAATTGGAACATGCCACTTCTCACAGTCCCTTTCTTGAATTGAACTAGACTGTACCTTAAACCAGTAATGCAGCCAAGCGCCGAACCTTCGGAAAATTGCCTTACTAAATATATATAAGGATTCATCATTAACATTGCGGCTTTCATAGACAGTCTGGTTCACTTGAAAATGAAAGCATTCCAACTCATTATCAAAAGAAGCCATTCAATTAAAACCGTACACAACCAGCAAATTGGACTGTGTTTTTTAAAGAAAAACTCTGCTCGATACAATTAAATTAAATATTCGGGAGTTCCAAGGATATTGGATATGATTTTGGAAGCTTTTATTTTGTCTCCGTATACTAACAACCAGGTATATACGTACGTAGTACTTTTCAGAGATCGTTAGCAGACTTTGACTATCAATATCTAGACAGGAAATTGATCATTTCCGTTCAT